>APFE030310192.1:48581-75309 GCA_000404065.3 Pinus taeda
TTCCAAGCCAACGTTGGGAGGAGGTTTCAATGGATTTTATCACAGGTTTACCCAAGTCTGAGGGAAAGAGTGTCATCATGGTGGTAGTTGACAGACTTACCAAGTATGCACATTTTTGTGCATTATCACATCATTTAAAGCCAATACAGTTTCTACGGCATTTATGGAAACAATTCAAAAGCTACATGGAAATCCAAAGATTATTGTAAGTGACAGAGATCCCATTTTCACTGGAAATTTTTGGACAGAATTATTTTCTTGTCTTGGTACCCAGTTAGCTCATAGCTCATCTTATCATCCTCAATCTGATGGGCAAACTGAGATAGTAAACAAATGTTTGGAATGATATCTCCGTTGCTTTGTATCTGATAAACAAACACAATGGGTCAAACGGTTGCCTCTGGCTGAATGGTGGCATAACACTTCCTTCCATACAGCAACAAAAATGACCCCGTTTATGGCACTTTATGGGTATGAACCACCATCCATCACATCATATTTAAGAGAAAATTCTAAGGTTCAAGCAGTGGAACATCACATCTAACATCAACAACAAGTCCTCCAACTGTTAAAGGATAACCTCGTGTTGGCATAGAATAGAATGAAACAACAGGCAGATCAACATCGTAGCCAAAGAAGTTTTGTTGTAGGTGATTGGGTATTTCTACGTCTACAACCATATAAGCAAATGTCCCTCAAGCAAGCTAAGGAGGATAATAAATTATCACCAAAGTATTATGGTTCGTACAAGGTGTTGCAAAAGATTAGTACTATGGCATACAAATTGGAGCTTCCTGCAGCTTCTTGATTGCACCCAGTTTTCCATGCCATGTTTAAAGAAGGTTATATGCGACAAGCTCCCAGTTCAAACAATATTGCCAGAACTTGACGAGGAAGGAAAAATTATATTGGAACCGGAAGCAATCACAGAAACCGAACCTATATTCGAACTCAAACCGAACCTAATCATTATCAAACCCAAACTCGAACCCAAACCATGTGAAATTTCTTGAGAACCTTAACAAGGAAAGAGGACATGAAAATTTATGGAAGAATAGACTAGGAAACACAATAAGGATGAGGATGGGAATCCTTGCACAACAAGGAAAAGAAGGAGCTGACGCTATTGTAAAGGGGGAATCGATTACTCTCGCGTTCGTGGATGGAGGTAGAGAACAACTATTTGCGTAGCATTCAATAGGGAGCAGAGAAAAAACTCACAAAAGAGAAGAGAAGTGAAGGAGATTGGTCTTCTGGTTCCTTGGAGGCTGTGCATTGGGATACTAGTTTCTAGATCCCTATAACAACTTAGGTTCCCTGGAGGCTATGGGTTGAGATAGAAATCTATTGAGCTCTATAACGGCTTGGGTCCCCTGGAGGCTGTGGGTTGACATAGTAATCTCTAGAGCGATGTAATAGCCTGGGTTCCCTGGAGGCTACGAGTTGAGATAAAAATATATGGAGCCCAATAATAGCTTGGGTCCCCTATAGGTGGTGGGTTGAGATAATACTCCTTGTAGCCCTAGATAGCTTGGGAAGAGACTAGTCTTTGACCTAATATTTGCAGAATCCATTCTTGAAAATTTTTGCATTTACACTTTGTTGTTGTAGTGGATTGTGGACTTCCTAGAAAGGAGGTGATTCCCTGGTATTACGCTTGAGAGTGAAGGTGGTGAACCTTTGGATTCCCTGTGCATTACTTACTACAATAGGAAACTGGTGGGATTGAAGAAAAAGGTCTCTGGAGTCCTAGTCCTAGCTCATAGTTGTTGTTATAGTCCTTTGAACAAACCCCACTCAGTCTTTAGAATCTAGCTCAGAGGTGACAACTGGAAGTGAGATTGGCTGCAATTGTCTATTATTGGGTGGAGAGTCTGTACTAAAATCAGTTTCCTTGCAAAATTTAAAGTATCCCTTTATACTTGTTTAAGTGTTAATGACTTTATGAGTGTGTGGCTACATCTTTGTTTGGAAATGGAACTTATTGTTGTGATGAAATCATGTATATAAAATATTGCATCTCTAAAACAAATAACGTTGATAAACAGGTTGAGCAAGTGTGTGCAACTAGAATGGAATGAAGTATTGTGTGAAATGCTTTCCTGTGTTGCTCATAACATATAATATGCAACAAAGCGTGAACCGTTTTACATGATAGCAAGGATTATGCTATATTCCTTAGCTAAATGCTTAATTGTTTTGTTAACAACATATAAATAAATAACACAAAAACATTATGAAATGATCTATCATGATTTTATTAGTTTCCATATTTTAATGAGTTGATAATACAATCTAGCATAAAAGTATAATTCATTCTATCCTTATGATAGAGATATACGGAATATTTAAAAATGTATTTATTAATAATAAAAAATAGTTTACTTAATTAAAATAAAATTTTGTGTAATTTATTTTGAGATTTAGATATAGATAATAATTTATATTTGGTATTTATTCATATATATATATTTATAGCATATTAAGAATAAAAATATTACTTAATTAAAATAAAATATTTGAATTTATAAATTGATATAAAATGAAGCTACTTGTACCATATTTCTCGAGCATCCCTCTGCCGGATTATCAACTAAGAACTACATATTTGCACGGATATAAACTGCAAATCTCCATATCTATCCACAGATCTGTATAACTAAGCCGTGTAATGTACATGACAAATCAACAGGTAAAAGTAAAAGTCTTCCAGGTCATATTGACAAATCTATTAACTAAACAACCTAATGTACATCACAAATCAACTCTGTAAAAGCTTTCCGAGGTTACACAGAAAATTCAGATCTAACTTCAAGAACACTGCTGCAATATTATTCTTGTCAGTGATCATTATTTATTTATGGCATTCACTGATCTGTATATGTAAGCTTCCACGTTACATCAAAAATTCAGTTCTAACTTCAGGAACACTGCCGCAATATTATTCATGTCACTGTTCATTATATATAGATCCAACGCAAGTTGAAGCTGACACACTGTGCGGATCAACACAACCATCCTCGTTTTCTTCATCCTCTTCGGCTTCCCATAAGAAATGGGCGTAAGCGGACATGATATAGCTGCAAAATTCAAAATCTATTTAGTTAATATGAAAATATTAATGGGGCAGATATTTTATGAATTTAATTGGATTTTGGAAATATTTTGGAATTCTAGAACTAGTTTTAAAAGGATTAATGGCACCCCTATGTCATTGAAGCTTCAAGGGTATTTTGAAAATAAGTAAAGTTCTAATTTCAAAATATTTCAGAGTATGCAATTTCTACATTTCAAAATCTGCAATGTAATTTCCATTGGAGATTTTAATATTTCAGAATCTGCCATTGCATCCCAGATTTGAATGAAAGTTGAATAATCTACACAGTCAAATCAAATTTGAATAAGCTACATCAAGCTGCAACCATTGGAGATTTGGATATTTCCGAATCTGCAATTACATCCTAGAGTTGAATGAAATTTGAATAATCTACATCAAGCTACGTTAGGATGTTTTCTGGCCAATATACTTTACACCCCGAGACAAAATATTGGTAACTAATTTACACTCTCAGGACATAATAAATATTGTTATTGGTTATATTAAATGTTATTAATATTGAAAAATATTATATTTTTGTTCATAGGTATTAAGCAAAGAATATGAATAGTCTTATTATTATTGAATGCTCTTATATTCACAAATCATAATATTTTTGTTAATAGGTATTAAGCAATTGTATAGTTGAAGCTTCTGTGATTCATATCAAGTTTAAAAGAGATTTTTGTACAAAATTCACATGAGAAACTATTTGTCCATGCTTTTTGAACCAATAAGTGTGATTGATATTGAACAATTGTAGAATTGAGGCTTGTGATCCATATCAAGTTTAAGAGAGATTTTTCAACAAAAATCACATAAAAAACCATTAAACAACAAGTTATATGAATAATCATCGTATTGAAACTAACCCTGGAAAATTAGTAGAGGAGTCTGGTAAGTAACAATTCACCTTGTCATCGTGCTCTTCCTTTAAATATGTTAAAAGGAAAAAAGAAATCTTACCAGTTATCTGGGTCAGCCTTCACTGCTTGATCGAAATAAGCTTTGGCCCGAGCCGCATCTTTTTTTGTTTCCCATATGAAACTGGCATACAGTGACAGTACTTCTGCATCTCCCGGGTTTGCCAATATGGCCCTTCCGTAGTATTCATCCGCTTTAGCGATATTGTGTTGCACCTAACATTGGCATTCATAAAATTCAATAATATACATTACATCCATAAATAAATCAAACCCATCTTAATCCATAATATCAATATAAATTCATTTTAAAGAATTTATAAATATGGACCTAATATGAAGTTAAAGGTATATTATTTAATTTTTTTTAATTAGTTAAGGTCAATGAATTTCTGGACTCAATAAACATCATCAACAAAGTCAAAAAATAGTCCCTATCCTATGGTCCATTCATAAACAAAGCCAAAAAATGGTCCCTATGCTATGGTCCAATGACTACGTGTGAAGGTTTAGTTATGGCAGTACAATCTTGAGCAAGACTATTTATGCTAATTTCTTCCATTGAAAAAAAGAGACAACCAAAATACCTGATACAAAAACCTGGCATAGTTGCTAAGCAGAAGTGCATTGTCAGGATTTTCTTTCAACATTCTTTGATAATACATATCTCTACTGCTCTTGGAATTCTCATCTTCTGCTGCTTCACAATTTCTTCCTATTCTTTCAGAGCCAGAAGGTCCACTGACATACTCACTCTCAGACAGAAGGGCGGGTCTGCCTCCTCTGGGAGTGCCCAACAATGACATTCCATATGGACCAGGTTGTGCAGAAGAAAATGCATTATCCTCGGTATCAGACCTGCCTTCAGAATCCCCAAGGGAGGAGGAAGAATCTTTGAACAGGTTCAAGCTGGGTTTGGGATTGGAACTGGCACGGATTGAAATGTTATGTACAGATCTCTCAGAATCCTGGATGGGAGGATTCAGTTCTGCTCTCATGTCTCCCTTTGGAGACTCTAAATAGGGTACTGTAGAACCCATGAACACAGAGGTAGGGGAACTTTTGAGCAACAACATTTTGGGCGTAGGAGGAATAACTTGCAATTATTCCTGAGAGAATCAATAGAAGAGATCGGCAAAAAAAAAAGAGCAAATTTTATTGTGTTCGAACAAGGGCTTCTAAAATGAAGTGAAAAACACACCCAGTCCGCTTCATATTTATATGTCGCTCCATTGTTGTTTTCATTATGCGTTTTCTGTGGCACCGGCATTGCTCGCTTCAGCTGTCGAGATAGCGAATCGTAAATGTCGAGACGTTATGCCATGTGTTCTGCGATCCAGTGATTCCGCCGCAAAATGCAATTGGACAATGTCACCTGGAGAAGATTCGAGTGGCAAGACCCAGGAGAAACGGGGGTGCAGCTTTTGGATATGAGACGAGAGCTGGTTTTGGAAAAACCAGGATACGGGATGATTCAATCCACTACCAAAATAAAAGAAGAGCAATGCTTCAGAGACATTTGGACCAATTGCAGAAATATCTCGGTGGCATCGGGTACATCATCACCAGAAAAAGGGGATGATAACCGGATGCAAGAAGACACGATCCTCCAAATCTAGGGAATTTATAAATGCTCGGTTTTGACAATGAACGACAACTATGCTGTCACTGCACAATAAAGATCAGATCGATGCTCAAAAAGGTTTGGCAATCTCCTATGATCTTGGTACATATAAATATTTTGTTAAGCTTAGTTTAAAGAGTCTACAATTAGTTTGGAAAATAATAAAAATTTCCTTAAAATTATGATATAATTGAGTATAAATTTTTGAAAAGTTAAATTTAGTTATTAAATTTTAAGATTTTGGGGGTTGTAAATGTTGTTTTTAATAAATGATATTAAATTTATTTCAGCTAAAAAAATTAAACAATCCAATATTTGGATTTTTTATTTTTTATTTTATTTTTATTTGATCTAAATCGAAAGCTTATTTGTGAGGGTTTTCCTTGATTTATTTATTTAATATAAATATTATATATATTTTTTAACGGTATTAAATCTATATTTGATTAAAAAGGCTAATTACTCAAAATTCTATGTATTAAATTTATGAAATGTTAAAGAATAAAATAAATTTAATGGTTGTGAAAATGAATTTAGTGTAAATTGCTGGTTAAGTGGGTCTAATGGTTAAGAGCATGTGTTTCCTCCTAAGAGGTCACAGGTTCAAAACCAGAGGGGGTAGAGTATGTATGCCTTCGTAGACTTAACAGTCAAATCGCTGCGCGGAGGTGGGTCCCTTGTCCCACAAACAAGGTCTCATACACCAATTTAGTGTCTGGCTTGGCTGTGACCTTAAAAATAGATATTATTATTATTATTATTATTAAATAGTTTGGAAAATAATTTGTTATTTTTCTTACTTGATTTCAAATTTTGACTTCACAATATACTCATGGCAACTGTTGCATCCAACAATGTTATCATATAAAATAAAAACTAGTTATGATAGGATGATAAATATGCGTTATTTATGTTAATTAAAAAAATGGTTTTACGCACGTTAATGTTATATAAAAGTTTGGCTTTTTCCATCCTAATTATTAGGCTCATTGCTAACTCCAAGTACCACCTCAATATGGGGAATTGTAATATTATCTTAAAAGTTTGGCTTTTCCCAACTTAATTATTAGTCTCATTGCTAATTCCAAGTATAGCCTCAATGTGGGGAGTTGGAGTTAATAATTTTGTTTTTCTTGAATTTAGTTATTTTAGGAGTTATAAATTTGATTACAAGAGCACATGTTGGGTGTGTTAGAGATTTGATAATTCTAAGTATAAACTCAATGTTGCGAATTATAGTTAGGGACCTATTTAGTTATATAACAAATTTAATAATTTGATTATGAAAAGATGTGGAGAGATTTTTTATAATTTCAGATGATTATATGTTAATTAATTTTTTAATATAATTTTAAAGTAAAATATTAATTTTTGTTGGTTCATTATATATGGAATATTCACCATTAACGTTTTAAGAAATGGAGTATTTTCTTTTCCTTAATTGATTTTTGAAAATGTGGAGATTTTTAAAATAATTTCTTTTGAATTTAAATTTTATTGTGTAGCATAAGGATCACAGGTAATGTTTTTTTGAATAACACTGAGGTGGTTCAACTTTCAAACATTACAATAATTGAGCTAATTTAAACAACTATAGCACTATATCATTTTTCAAAAGAAACATATGCACAAACTACATATATATCAGGGCATGCACACTCCAATGAAAAAGGGAATTCCATTAGGCCTTTCAAAACTATAAATTGATGTTCATCAAATGTCTTTCAAGATATGGCTTTATCTCAGCAGGCCCTTTGAAAGATATGGATCGGTCTTCATTAGGCCACTTTCGAAGACCCGATCCAATACTCATGAAGACACTTTCAAATATAGGGCTTGATGTCATCATAAAATTTCGAAAGATGTGATCTAATATTCATCCAAGAACTTTTGAAGACATGGCTTGATAAAAATTGAGACACTTTTGAATATATTTCCTAATATTTATTAAGTCACTTTGGAAGAAACGCTTCGAAACGAAAAGTTAAGGCTATTGATCTACTTTAAGGAAAACTTAAAATGAAACTTAAGTGGTGTGAAAGATATGACCTCATCTTGAGTAAGAATGGAGCTTGGAGGATGGATTGTTTGAGTAGGTTTCCCAGTGTGAGCCTTGGGAGGTGCCCCAAAGACTCTTTAGGGTAGTTGAAACTCCTAGAGTTATGACTCTTTGAGACTTCCTCACAATTTTGCACTTGAAGCTAAAGAAGTAGTGCCATAACTTAATGGACCACAATGGTAGAGAAGGGGTGTATTATCTTAAGTTGTGCAAGGTTGGGCATCTCATATTGTAGTTAGAGAGGCTGTTGTGTTTGGTACTTGGCCTAGCACTTGTAGGGCACATATTATGTATGTCTATATGGATTGAAGAGACCCTTTAATCCTTGTGGAGTTAAAGCTTCAACTTGGGGGTGACCTACTATTAAGAGTTTTAGAGCAATGTGGTTTATGGCTAGCTACACTGTCTAAGGTCTATATCTAGTAGGTGGTTAACTACATGAAAATAATGTTTCAATTAAGTGACTAAATGTTGGATGTTGTGTATAATCTTGAATATAATTGCTATGTATATATTCTATCAATTAATTATGTTTAATGTTACCAATATATTATATAATTCATTTATGTTGAATGTTGTATACATTCCTATGTTTATATGTTGTCATATATTTTGTGGGTTTATGCATGCTTATAAGACAAGTCTAAGCATGTTAATTGATGCATAATATGGTAAATTCTATGGGGTAGTCATGGGAGTGTTGACCTCCCAAGGATTGGGCTTGTATGGATTTTTAAAAGAGTGTGAATTTTAAGGACCCTTGCGGGAACAACTGAGTTACATTTCTATTTGGGATGAGAATACTTGGAGGTCTACCTTGAATGGAGACCTTAGATGAGTCGTGGTAAATTCTTGTGTTTGGTTTGGCTATGGAATCTAGGTTAAGTCTATTTGGAAGGCTCCCAAAATTCTTTGGACTATTATAGATTTCTATGTGTGTGTGTGAGTGATATTTAACTAATAAGAGCTTTATAGGGACATTGTTTCCTGAAGAAATTAACCATAGTGATGGACCCTTTATTGGTAATTGAAATGGGCTTAAACATGAAGTTGTTAGATTCAAATAAGGGAGAGGAATCACACTTAGTTGGCCTAATTTGGGAATTAACTTCAAGGCTTATTTTTTACTCCATTTGAGAGGATACATGGTTAATGGCAGTGGTTTTGAAGCTTGTGGATGTCATTGCATGTTGATGAGGATTTTCATATCCTTAAAAGACTTTTGGACAAGTATTTGACATTGGTGGATTTTGGAATCAATCATGGAGGAAGTTGAAGTTTTACTTAAAATATTCTAGTAAAATTGTTAAATTTTGGGAATTAATGCTTTATCCCTAACCCTTAGTGATGTGGAGCCATGTTGGCCATGACTAGGGGCTAGTAATGGAAATGGGGTGAAAGGGTGGAAGTTGACAAGAAGCAAATGTTACATATATCTAGATATATAGACATCTAAGACCTTTTGTAATGTATATATTTTTGACAAATAAGGATGTCTATGAAATTTGAACATCTTAAACTATTGTGAAATGAATAGAGGTGAAGTTATCTAGATGTTTCTAGATATCTAGATATCTTGGCATCCAATAACACTTAAAAATAAATTTAAATAAACCTTGAGATGCCAGAGGGATGGATAGGTATAACCTTGTGACATCACTAGAGAAACACTAATGACAAGGTTATGTGGATGCTTAGGAATCTACAACTCTTAAAAATTTAAGCATGAAGTAAAAAAAAAACTTGAATCCAGATGCCAGTGAATCAAAACATATGGGGGACATGTGGAGTATGCATTGGAAATACCTAGGATACAAAAGTGAAAAGAGGATGATACAAAATGTTGACATGTCATTGTTGATGTTGTAGAATGATGTGTCATCTTGATGTGGTAATATGGACAGTCAAGACGATGTGGCATGGTAACATCGCATAATGGCCAAAAGAAATGATGTGGTAACTAATGTTGTTTTCGATGTAACAAATAACGTGGGGAATAGGAATCCAAGATGTGGAGCTTTTAGAAAATGATTTTTTTAGGATTTTCCAAATATTTGAAGATCCTAACACCAACTCATGTTGATAGGGATGATGTTATGGCCATATAGGAGTGTAAGTGATGATGTGGAGGGCGAGGTGGTATATGACGCAGAGGATGACATAGAACCTATGAAAGAAGATGATTTGGGAATGCATAAATGTATATTTTATAATAAAATGGGTTTATGAAAATGATATGGATAAGTGAGTTATAGGTATCTGGAAATATAGATATCCATATCCAACATTTTATTTAAATGATTTAATGAAATCATCCATATATGCATAATTTTGAATATCTAGAGATATGACAATTTTATAAAAGGGATTTATTGAAATCGTTCATATCTAGATATGATCTAGTAGGTCAATGTGTCCTCCTGTGGGTGTGGCCCTAGTAGTGGTGAGACATGGGTAGAGGAATACCACATGTCAACTATGTTTGAAATGACGAACATGGGAAACCAAGGTGGTGATGCATAACATAGGATTACCACATGTTATTTGCATGTCAATGGTATGGATGTTGACATGGAACTAAGAGTGGAAATACTTTTGAGAGCCATAAATTCATTATCAAAGCTAAGAATTTGATGAAAAATATATTGTTGAAAATGTTTCAACGATTAGAAAATGATGATGGCCTAGGAAAAAAGGTTTAAGATGGATAAAAGAAGGAAAAGAAAATTGATACCCCATCCCCATAAAATCACCTTGGTGGTTAGGTATGTTACAAAGAAAAGACCATTGTGCCAAATCCATGATATTCCATTATCCTATTCAAAAGAATTACATCAGTTTTACTATATGGTTATTTTCCCCACTCAGAAGTTATTTTAGATTAACATAATAAAATTGAGCATTGAATAAATTTGAATGTAGCACCTAGAAGAAAAATAGAAGTCCAAAAAAAGACAAAAAATGGGCCACAAGCCTAGGATATGATTTGAACTTCCAAGAGTTGAATGTTATTTGAAGGCTCTTGATCTAAATTGGTTTTTAGATTGTATCCATATAAATATCCATAAAGAAATCAATTTTTTCTTATTCCCAATAGTCTAAATCCAAAATACATGTCAAAAATTTGAACTCAGAACATATTAAGGGAATTCAACTTCATTAAGTAAGAAATTAAGTGGTGATGAATCCCAAATTTTCCAAATTCTTACATGACCAATATGAAATATTAACAACAAAATTATAATAGGAATTCATAATAGATATGGAACACTTATCTTTAAAAAAAATTGGTCCAAGGAAACTAGTTTCTAGCAAGCAAT
Organism: Pinus taeda; assembly: GCA_000404065.3. Classification (NCBI taxonomy): domain Eukaryota; kingdom Viridiplantae; phylum Streptophyta; class Pinopsida; order Pinales; family Pinaceae; genus Pinus; species Pinus taeda. Next base: position 59,605 of record APFE030310192.1, read on the forward strand.
TTTCCATCAAACTATATGAATTTATTTCAATTTCCACCCCTAATAAGGCTTATGAGACCCCTAAGTTTAAGGAAACTAGTCAACGACTCTTAAAACAATCCCCCAACTTAGTTTCTCTTAGGCTAAACCAAGTTTTTCACCACATAATTATCCATGCAACTATGTTGTAGCTAGCCTAGCCATGGCACTCCCTTCCACCACCCCACACAACTCAAAATTAATATTTTCTTCTCTATTCAATATTCCCTTGAGAATATTGTTTCCTATAGTGACCTTTGATAAATGTGTACAAAAGAAGTATATTTTTTGTCTTCATTCAAAATAATATAACAAATTTATACCTTGTCTCTTCAGTACTTAATCAACAATGATATATGGGGAAATGGGTATGGTTTCCTATAAATTGAGTCTCTATGTTCCTATGTATCTTTCCACATCTTTTCTCAATATACTAAATTTGGGGTTCAAAATTTTTTTTTTTTTTTTTCATAAGAATTTGTGGATTTATATTATATTAGCAAAAATGCATCTTAATGGATGCTATAAGAGTACAAAAGTTAGGAACATCCTTTATAAGAATCCATACCTAGATGGTAGGCTCTCTAATTTCAACAAATAGTTTTAGGTAGTAAATACTATGCAATTCTACAAAAGACATTATAGTATTGATCCGAAAATGTGCTCTTAGAAGATAGATAAAAAATCGAAACATTCAAATAATCCCATGGAAGATGGAGAGTTTGTAGGTGATGAAATTGTTGAAGAATCTACAAGGGTTACTACATTAAAGTATGAGAAAGTAGAGTTCACATCTGATAGGGAAATTTAGACATATTTACCTTGGGATTGGTGTTGCATGAAATTTTTATGACCATTGTCATTGATACTGAAAATAGACCTTGAATTGCATTGATTTCATCCTAGACTTGGTGTGTTAAATTCTTGTGCTGAATCATTATCTTGATCTTCATTTCCAATCTAGATTCTAGATTGGCCAATTAAATTTGCAAAGGGTGGGAAGAGGACTAGAGGTCAAAAATATCACCTCCCAATTGGTACAAATTCATCTTAGAGGTGGGGAGGCTATATATAACAATGAAAATAATGAAATTTGAAGATGGAAAAGTCTGCAATGTGAAAGGGCAAGGGGAAATCAAGGGCATATAGGAGTGGAAAGATAAAGGTGGTGGCATAGAAGAATAATGGAGAAACATGAACCATGAAAGAAGTAAATAGATGTGATAAATTCCATGTACCTTCCAAGGTAGTGTTGACATAGGATCATGATTGATCCACTAAATGATCATTTCCAATCTAGTGTGCAAGATCTCACCTCAACCAAGGAACCTACATGAGAGAGGTCTATAATGATGGTCTTAAAATAACGGAGATAAATGGGGTGATAAAAAGGACATATTGCATTATTATGAACAATATATAATTAAAATGTGATTTTTTAGTGTGTATGGTGGATTAAATATGTGTTTTTCATGGTATAAGTTGGGTGGCACATTGTCCATAGATAGATTGAACCCAATTTTTTTTAGAGGATTTTTGTTTCTTGAATATCCACAAAGGAGTTGCTTGATCGAAGGGTGTGGAAGAAATATTAGGAAAATAGGGGAAGTATAGTTGAATTTAGAGGAAAATGGAAATAAAAAATGGTTTAATGGGATTAATCCAAACAAAGATGTCAAATGGTGTTTTTGGAGTCACCCTTAATGTTTGAATTTTGTACACTAATGAAGGAGGCAAATTCGATACTCAATAAAAGAGCATAAGATTTGGTTTGAATGTTTGTAAAAATGTTATGGTTCCAAGATAATGTAATTTTAATGCTTCTTTTGGATCATAACTGACCTCCCTCTTACTGCCCTTCAACTTCCTTAAGATGCTCCTTCAAAACCCCGTATAAATTAATTAACAGAGCAATGGAACACATAAATTATTACAGAAAATTAATAAAAAAAATACACAAAACAAGAGAGGCACAAATATACATAGTTCATGCAATTTAGGCTACGTCCATGGAGAAACATCCAGTCCTTCCATTTATATTATCCAACAAAAAGAAGAGATACAACCTATAGCATATCTGCTATAATTTCTTCTTCTCTCTCACACATTATCCTCTCTCTTTCTTGCTCAAAATAATAATTCACAACTGCAATACAATTCCCTCACATAAACTGAGGGTTTCCTTCTAGGGAAAAAAACTCTAAATTAACATAACTTCTACCATGAGATCATCCACATAATGGATGGCCTAGATTGACTACGAAATTACAATATTTTATAAGGCAAATTTTTTGGGGGCTCACTAGCCCTCGAACCCCCTAGTTGGGGGGGAAGGCCCCCCTCTGTGGAGGGTTGTATAGTTTTCCTAGGGTATACATTTGCTAAAACAAGATATATAAATTAGGAAGATAATTAGGCTCTACACCCAACATACACAAGATCAAATAGGATTGCAATTTCATCCATTTGTGGTGTAGAAATTTGATGATGGTAGGAAGGTCTAGATTTAGAAGAATTAGGAGGGATTAGATGAATGGAAACTTGTTGGAACCATTAGGATTCACAATATCTGGAGAGAAAGAGGAGTCAAGAGGTATGTGGTGGGAATAGTAATGAAATAAGAGGATGGCCACTACGTTAATAACCAAATCTCAACCATAGATTTATCTTCTTGGAAAAATGATTTATTATGCACAAGCCAACATTTCTAATAGACAAAATTAGGGAGGGAAATCTAAACCCTTCTAAATATTGAATTTTGGTGAAAGGATCCTAGGTAATGCTTGTGGTAATGAGAAAATAATTGTGCACATAAACTCTATAGCTGATTCATTGAAAAAAGTATTACCAAATTTCCTTAGAAAATGTGCATGCATTCAAGGAAAATTTGGGAAATAGATTCATAACTAGATAACATATTACAAATCTAAGATGGCCCAGGATACCTATTTTTTGGATACTTTCTATTGTTAGAATTTTTTCCATGAGAAACCATTCAACATATAATATTTACTTTTGGGAGTCGATTAGGGTACTAAATATTTCTCTAGACTCTAGCCTAAAGGGTAATATGGCTTGGAAGAGTTGATAATCATATCATTATTTGACCATGTATCTACTTATGTTACGTCATCATGTATCCTTCATCTGTCTATGAAAAGGAAGAAAATTGAAGAAGGAGATGAATGAAGTAATGAGGGCCTAGAAATGGGGAAGAAGCTCACCAAATTCTGAATAAATCCACTTTCTAGAGTGTCAAGACTAAGATGATATGTCACAAGGACTCAATTCTTGTTGCTCATCTAACCATAATTTTAGAGGAAGTAGAAATTGATATTTTTGCAGAGGTTCTTTTCCCATGATGTTTTGATTCTAGATATTGATTTTCTTTTCATTAACTCGGACCCAAGTTAATTTACTTTGGAGGATAGGAAGAGATGCAATAAGAAATTTCTAGATTTATGATCGATTTCATGACAATGAGATATGATCTAGGCTACAAATTATTTTCCCTTCTATAGATTTAAGTAATACCAATTTCCACCAGTCCATTTTCCTCGATATGATTCACCATATTACCTTTGAACCTACTTCTATTTTAATTAGTTCAAGATCTTTGATCCCGAGGCATTCATGTTATTTAGGGGATTGAATGGTTTTAGAGTTTATTAAGTTGAAAATTTTATGGTTTCTCTTTCCTCCTCCACAAGAATAATTTAATTTCTCTTGCATTGGATGACTTAACATTCATTAGGTCTAGAAGCATAGAATATTGAAATATAATGAATGTAGAGAGAAGTAATTTGATATGAACAACACAACTAGCATGATTAAGCCATGTGTTGCACCATTGAAGAAATTTGGTCTTTGTTTTCACTATGATGTGTTTCTAGGCCATCAAGGAAGGGTCATGAAGACATAGAGGGATTCCCAAGTACTTGAACTTGGAAATTAAGGATTCTAGAAATATCGTCCTACATTCTAGGCCCTATGTTCTAGGCATTAAGTTTAATTGCGGCACAATTGGTAAGGCCCTCTAAATTTTTTACTTTAAACATCCATTATGTATTTCAAGTAGGAGGATACCACGATATTTTCTCCTTTGATTATTAAGTTGTTATCTACAAACTACAAGTGATTATTTCTTTTAGTCCCTCTTACTATGCAGATTCCATGGATATTCCTTGATTTACAACTTTCTTAATGAGTTTACCATGATAGTATGTATATGAGGAGAGAATTAGTATCCCTACCTTAAGCCTCTAGAATCCCTAAAGAGGGAATAAGGACACCGATTCACAAGAGGGGAAATCCATGGACCATAAATGTAAGTTGTTATTCATTTAATGAATTGACATGCAAAGCCAAACCTTTGAAGCATTTCAAAAGTAAACTATGCCTTACCTAGGAAAATACATTTTCCATGTCAATATTAATAATAATATATTTATGACCATGAGCTTTATTGGAGTACATGACCTCCTGGACCAAAAATAACTTTTTTGAAATCTATCTCTTCTCCACAAAGACTCCTTGATTAGATGAGATAATTTTGGGGAGAAAAGGCTTAACTTTATTCACAATTGGATTTGACATGATTTTGTTTGAAATATTATACAATTAAATGGGAAAATCCATTTAAAATGAGGTTGGGTTAACCTCCTTCCAGAAGAGGGACATAAATGATGAATTTCTTGACATCCCCCGCCCCATCACCCACATATAAAAAAGGCACATTAAGTAATGGACATATTGTAACATACCAATAAGCTCAATTTTTATAACATTAGTGCTTGTAGTAGTAAGTTGTAAAAATATTACCACTTCTAGATTTGTTAGTATCCCATAGTTTAATAACCCACCCCACCACCACCACCACCACCACCACCACACCCCTGCCACAACTTCCTTGGTTAAAAAATGATGTTTATATGACATTGTTTTGACATTAACATGCCAAAAATCAACTCTTTTAAGAAAATCAACATATTTTAATTTATTTTATTTTTTACATCAATTTGTAAATTTCATTTTGTCAATGTCCCCAATAAAGAACCTCAATATATCTACATTTTTATTTTTCATATACTGATAAGTGCTTGATATTCATCTCTCCTTAGAATGTTGATATAACAATGTCCTTAAAGGTCATTAAACCAATAGGATGTTGTTAGTTTTTATTGATTGAAAGTGAGAAAATTGACACTAAGAGAATAAAATATAGATACACATGTAAATTTATCAGCTTGTTGAATGGGAAAAATGTCCCAACAACAATTAGGGCTTCTTTCTTGAGGTCCCAATTACCTTACGCTATTTTGTATGAGACACCCATTTAGATTATGGCCCACCTACCATGCTTGGTTTTGGGTGGATGCTATGAGGCATGTGATTGTTACAGTGATGGCATGCACCAAATAAGCTAGAAACTATCATAAATGGCAGTTATTCATGCATGTCTAAGGGGAAGGAAGATAAGGAAATTGGATGTGAAGAGTAGAAACTACATAGACAAACAACCAAGGGACATTTAACTTAAGTAATAGATGACAATGTACACATAAATGATTGAAATAAAAATACAAAATAGTTGGTCATTGAAGTAATAAGTATTCAATGAAGAAAGCAACTAAGTTGAAACCAAAAGTAAGAAACAACAAGCTAAATTTTGTATTATTTTAGATGTAGTAGCAAAGAGTCTCACATATACATACATAAATGAATTGTTTGAGAACAATAAAAACTAATGACAGAGTGTACATAGAGTGAAATTCAGTAGCATTCATAAAAAAATCTCTATATTAAATACTCAAAATAATACAGAGTCACCGATTCCAAATCTATGGTAACTTACAAGAATTAAAAAAGATACAAAAAACTCCTTGTTACATTCATATGTGAAATATTTGTAGGCCTACATGGACTTATAAAGGGTAGTTACAACTTTTCATCTTCTCTTATTTTCTATTACAATTAAAATAATTATTTTTTAAGTTTTTACAAGTCATATGAGACAAATACATCCACGAGTGAAATCTTCTCAATCTTCTTAAGATAGACTACCCATATTTCATGATAGGATCCAATCATTTTTATCATATCTGGAAACAAAATCTCCATGACCACATGAGACTCTTTAGGGCTCTAGGATAATGTGGCTAATTTCCTTTATGATGTGAATAAGGAGTTGAGGGCTATCTACTATATTCTTGGTTATGATGGTTGAATCTACATGGTTTCTTCTTGAAATGTAGCCTTAGTTTCATCCTCTATCCTTATCTACTTTCCTTCTTGCTCAACTTCAATTCTTTTTCTCCACTCCCTTTCTTTCCCCATCTCTTCATCTTATTGTGCTTTGTGTTCTATTTCATTAGATATTTAGATAACTTCCTTTGCTATTTAGACTACTTCTTTATCTTTATTTATCTTGTATTCATGGTATTTATTAGTTCTTTACTTTTTGGATGCCTATTCTTAGGCTAATGCTTGTGATTTAACCTTACATTCTTTCATATTTCTTTGGGTAAGGTCGTATACATTCTTGAAATATATTTTATATAAGATTATGCATTTTTTTCCTCCTATTCCTAGATCTATGAATGGTACTCTCATATGAATATGCATGAATTTTAATGATTTATGATTGTTTATCTAAGATCATACTTGTGAAATGAAGATTCCCAAAATGGAAAAGTATCAATGTATCTTCCTCTTCTTTATCCTCCATGATTTTTATCAATCTATTGGCTTCCACATGGAATTGCATATGTGGCCATGGATGCTTCTTGACTCTTGAGAGAGAATCACCCACTCGTATATAGCCTAGTATGCTACTTCTTGTAACACCACATGGTTAGTTAGAAAACTTAGGCAATAGGTGGGGAGGCTTGGTTTCCCCGAACACTAATGAATGCTCAATTTTTATACACAAACTAGTCATCAAGTGATTGGAATTCCTATCTATCCCTTCCAAAAATGCAAGGAGTAGCTTCATTAAATAAGGCCTCATATAAGTGAATCAAGAAGTCATGACAACTTTATGTGTATGCTTGAATGAAAAATGTGAGCAAGTTCCTCATGGAGGGTCCATATCCACTTCATGGTTTGGAATACCATATGAGAATAGATCACATCTAGCATGTATGAGGCCATGTAAAATTTGAGTTGTTGTCCCTTTTTGGAGTTATGGGAGTTTTTGACGCTATATTTCAATTTTTCACTAGGACATCAATCTAATTGAATATTCTACCCTAAAAAATGATTGTGTACATTAAGGGCACCCAATTTTGTGGAAAGGTATTTGTGTTTTCTTGGTTATATATTCTCCAAATGATGGAAGCCAAAAACTAGTACAAATTCTTAAGCATGTTGATAGGATATTCTCTATTGGCTCACATTTTTAATGCCCCTTTACCAACTCACCACTTATCTAGGATTTACCTAGGCAAGACCATGAAACTTTCCAACCAATATTCATCCAAATATACTTATTCCCTATGCAGTTTGTAATATATATCTATGCTAGAAGCACTGAATGAGGCCAGTGGTTTTCCATTGTTGTCTCTAATCATGGCCTCCTCTATATCTGAGTGTTGGAAAAACCATTCTATTACCCTAGTGCATGCTAAAATAATGGTGGGTGGGTTCTCTCTTCGACAATAGAGATATGTTTATTGCTCGATAAACTTCAATATATGGCCCAACTGTATGAAGGTTATCTCTGTTGAATTTTTGGTATATTTTTGGCTAACTATAGGTAATTATATTATCTATGAAGCATGAGATATCCTAGAATTCCAGTCTAGTAGCAATTTCTAGCTCTTCGTCTAGATTTTCAATTATTGGTTTCTAGTCATCCCTCCTCTTAGGTGTGGATGGGGTTTCCTTGCAAAAGATCAATAAGAAACAAATACCCATTATAGAGTTGGCCTTTAAATATAGAATGAAAAGGAATAGGGATTTTGTTTCTGAGGGCTGACTGGGTTTCAACAAAATAAACTTTGTATGGTGAAGAGGAAGGTTATCATCTTCACTATTCGTACCATGGTGGTGACTTTTTTTCTTCTAGAAAAGGTATTCAACATGAAAAGTAGATAACTAGGGATTTTTTGTCTTAGGTTTTCATGAAAATGACTGTGGGATGTAATATATATCCTAATGTTTTAGTAGTTTAATGATCTTGCATTATGAAAATGACTCAAGGAAGGGAATTCTGGGTGCTCCAGAGAAGAAACCCTAAGTATAATGAGGGAATATGCATCTAAGAGTTCCATAGTTTTGAAAAACTATATGTGATCTTATTACACCATAATTAATGTTACCCTCATCAAAGCACTTTCAAAGGAGCTAGGGTACAACTTCAAATCATCCTGGATTGACAAAGGGTAGGGAAATATAAGAAATAGTAAGATCAAAAGGTCGGATGGCCTAATAATCATCTTCAAACCAATTTTAAGGCCAAGGAAAGGTGGTTTTCCTACTAAATCGAATTAAAATATATAACACACAAGTGTATTGAGCGAGTGAGGGCATAGGCTATGAAGAACAAGACACAAAACAACTCCCAAAAATCATGAAAGATTATTAAATATCATATAACACTTGTTCACTAGGTGGTAACTGATGGCAAGACAAAATTAATTTTGTACAAATATATTTACTATGTAAAAACTCATGCCATAGAGATCAAAATAGTTAAATCCAAATAAAACAACGTAAAAAAGTTACCTTCATGTTGAGTAGTCAAGATAAGAAACAATCAAGGTGGATGATTTCTTCTTTTTGAGTGATTTGATTTGTTAAGAGGCTAGGTGGATTGATTTCATTTTCCATAGAGTGCAAGGTGAATTGTCTTAGAGTGCACACTATGTGCTTTTAAATATGAAATTATGCTCGACTATGGCTTACTTTTGTCCTTTGTATCATTTCCTTCTCCCTCTTTAAACACTTTATTGAATTTCTCAATGAATTTGTAATCCCCTCATACAATTTGAAGTTGAGAAATTTTATTTTAAAGGGATTAACACTCAAGCCTGGTGCCTAGGCTATTGCCATAATGCTGTATTATCCCTTTTATAAGAATTATGTCACTACCTAAGCCTTTAGTTAAGTGAAAATTAATGTGAGTGAGGCCTTCAAATGTTTTTTGAAATGTGCATTTAACATCTGATTAGGTGACATAACACTCACTTTGTGGTTAGTAAGAACTATATTTATATTCTATAGCTTAGCCATGGATCACATAATGTGGATGGATCCAATTTTATACTACAACACAATGTGAAGGAACTTAAAGTTATAATGTACATTTTTTAATATATAGATGTTAAAGAGAGAATTTTACCAAGGGAAGTTTTAGGGGCTAATTTTTTCCCATGAGCTAGTCTTCGATGTTTTTTCAAAAAAATAATTTGCTAATTTCCTTTTTTTCACTCAAATTTCTTGTGTAAAACTATTTTAATCGCAAAATAACTATTTTTTTTCTAGAAAATATATAAAATCCTTTGAAAATTTAATATTTTTATGAAAATATCACCAAACAATTTATGGTTGGCAATTTAAGAACTAGTAATATTTGGCAAGGTTTCTACACTTTAAGAAAAATATGGATCCTTAAAAATTTTGTTGGATATGTGTTGTATTCTTTGCATGACTATTCATTTTTGGTGGTTCTCAACACACAATTTTCATCTTTAGTGATTCTGTGGTGCATGGTGGCCTTTTCCTTGGTTTTGTATTTTTCGTTAAGAAAGTACGGTTGTATTCCAATCTATGGTAAATGGATTGATGGCTTATGGATTCCAAGTGATATCTATTGTATTTCAATATTGTACCAAATAATATATTGAAACAATCTTACTGGTTTTCCTAGTTTGGGTTTCTAGGATAAAATCTTTGTGTTAATGTGCGTGCTTTCCATTGCATCTTTTCAGTTTTATTAAGAATATGTTTGCAACAATTAATCATATATAGTTAAAACATACATTTAGTATTAGGGAAATTTTTGCTTCAATGGGATACCTTTGTAGCTAAGGGGTTTCACTCATGCCTATGGTAAACCTTTTTACAATAGGAAATCTGTAGAAGTGATTCTTGTGCTAAAAGGAAATGGTGAGAAGTTCAAATATAGAGACCAATAAGTTCAATGGGAAGCGTTTTTAGTTATGGAAGCTCAATTTGGAAGATTTTTTGGTGGATAAATATTAGTGGATCATTATGTATCTAGGATTTTCACCGACAAGGATGTCAACAAAAGATTGCAATAAGTCGAATCAAAAGAAAGAGAGCATAATATGATTATGTATGTCATATTCAATATCATTGAAAGCTTTAGGATAAGCTACAACAAAGAACTTTTGGAACAAGTTAGGGGCTTTGGATTAATCTAAGGCCTTAGTGAACAAATTGTTCCTATGAAAAAATATTTTACCTAAGGATGAAGGATGGAGAATTGGTGAAAGAGCATATGAATGCCTTAAAAGATGTGGTAAGTCAACTATTATCTATTGATATTAAAATTTTGCATGAAGACAAGTGTATCAACATTTTGTGTTATTTATTAGACTCATTCGATAGTCTGGTTGTTGCAATATATACTAATGCAACTACCTTAAGTTTTCATAGAATATTCTCATCCTTGTTATTGGAGGATATGAGGAAAGATAACTAGGAAATTTAGAATGAGGATGCCTTTGCTATAAGAGGCTACTCACAAAATAGAAATAAAAATAAGTTCTCAACAAGTGGAATCAAATGCTGATAATTTCACTGCTTGAGTTTAAGTGCCATTGGAAATTATGACAAGGTGTAACTCTTGTGAGAATGACATGATATCATATGGTTTGAGTTGGAAATTTATGAGTTATGATAGACAATTTACTCTTCTAAATTCCAAGGAGAACATATGAGATCTCAACTAAAAATGACAATTAACCATGTTGACCCCTCATTGTGCATTTCTTACCTTAAGGAGAAACTAAAGTTTGTAGATCACTTAAACAATTTTGAGCTCTCACAACCACTCATAGGAACTATTGGTAACCAACTCATATGCATATAAAGCTACTAGTAACAAGTTTGAGAAGAGTGACCTCCACTTTCATTGGCTAATATTCTTCTTTTTGCAAGTATTGTATTTCTTTGTCTTTTCAAACATGGGTGAAAAAGCTTAATCCCCTTCACCATTTCCTCCTGCATTTTTCCCTATTTTTCCTCACTATCTTCATATAAAAATACCAAGTTTCATAGACTACTCACGTGCCTTCGCAGGCTACCTGGTTTGGACTCTATTACTACCCCTATTGTAGGATTTCCCTACAGTTTGAGGTTGGCACATTCCACTTCAATATTAATACCACCTACAATAAGATGGTCATATTGTGACTCTTAGCCCCAATATCCTCTGATAAGAATATCACTATAGTGCTAACAACAAAGGAATAAATGGAGCTTAAATCATCATCCAACACATTTTCTCACTTTGTATGTAAGCAATTTTATCCCCATATAATTATTTCTTTAGAGGGGGCCTTTCCACCTCATTATTAGCTATTTAAATGTGTACATTAAGCCTTGGTGCAACACATTTCTTGACTGACTAGTCATAGATCTAACGTGGGTAGAGATAAATAATTTTTACTACAACATAGTCATATGATACCCTCCTCTCACATACATGCACCCTCCCTTTTTTCCATCTTAATGCCCACTTGCAATGTGCACATGATTTCAAGTAGTCTTCATTGCCTCACCTCAGGATTTCCCACTCATTGTATGTATGGCCTCGATTGCATAACCTTGATGACCATGAATCAATCACATATTTTACATGCTACTCATTTTTTCATATCACAATTCAATATTGTTAATATTCATTTGCAAAAATGTTTTCCCCTGCCTTCCATCTCATGCAAAGGATACCAACATTGATCATACAAAGAGTAAGAATATAATCAAGCCCATGTAGACAATTCAAATGGTACATGTTTCATGATTTTTTGGCCCCATATCAATGTGTTTTATGTCCCCTAGCCCACATTATGATTTCTTAAGTGCAAACACGCTTTGCTTTCTAACATATAGCTTGAATTTACATACATTTTACATGCTAAATTCAAGTACATGGATCTCTTGAGCATCATTTAATATTAATTAGTAAAGTATTTTGGCACTACAACTCTATCTCACTCATGTGATTAATTATCTTGTTGTTGGCTTCTTGGAGAAAGTCAAGAAAATGGGCACTTTGAGCCTACCCTATCAGGAAATCATGCATTCACTTCGTGCTTACCACTTTTCACTTCGTGCACTAAGACTACATTCCTTACTTGGAATTTTTCACATAATCAAACTCAGAAGGACATATTGGTAATTTATAAAGCTCATACAAATCTTTAAGGTTAACATAAGCAAGAAAATATAAGGCTCAGCCCCTAGTTTATCTGTATTTTATATTTGATTTCTATACTTATTCCCACTGACATTCATAGCCATCATTATAAATTGAAAATAAAAAAGTCCTCAGAGTATTATTTTGATCCTGTCCAATTGAAAGTATTTTATATTTTTTTCATTATAGTCTACGGATTACCTTTGTTTCCTATTTTGACTCACATTTACACTAGTCTTTCTTTGATTTGCAATAAGAAAAGTTTCAAGGATGATTGCTTGTACTAGTAAATATGAATCTCATCATGTGTGCCCTAGTTTCATGGAAGAACAATCCCTTCTGCATAGAAGAAGGCTTAAGGGTGCTGTTATAAGCCTCCCAACCACATCAAAGAAGGCCTATGGTCGCGGTTGTGTCTCTAGGACACAAAAACTAAGGCCTTATGCATGATATCAAGAGCACATCAAGAGCATGACAGTCCTACATATATGAAGTAGACAATAGAAAGTCCTAAGAGAGGTTAAATTTGAATGTTTACCTTAAAAAGTCAAACAGTGCCCAGAGATAAGGAAAATACTTGAAATTCAAATATTTCTAAAAAATTAAAACATTCAATAGGAAAATTAGTAACATATATAATAAAAATGTTTAAAAAATTATATTCTTTAATTCATGGCTCTTTTAATCCTCGTCGATAGTTATTATTGTTTATCTAGTTCCCTTAATTTGTTTTAAAATTCAATCTATTTAAAATTCAATTATTATATAAAATCAATTTTTCATAGGTGTGAGTATTCATTTATACTTTTAGGTGTCATAACCATATGTTTAGATTCTCGCTTAAATTTCATTATTTGTCACTTTTAAGCTAAATTTGTTCAACTCTTTTATTTTTTCCTTAGCTCAGGTTGTGTTCCTTTGTCAGGTCCCTACAATACTAGTGATTCCCCCATTACTATTTTCATTGTACCCCTTATTGTTATTATTGTGCCCTTATTTTCCCCATATTGTTATTAGTGTGCCTCACAGAAACCCACTATGGTTATTGTTGTGCCCTTATGTTATTACTGTTAGGTCGGCTTGATTATATTGTGACCCCTTAGACTCCTATATATAGAAGGGAGGTTTAGTCATTTGTATCATCCAAGAATTATTCATATGTGTAATGTAAAGTAGGTTTCCCCCTCGAAGAGGTTGAATTCTAAGGCGTTGATCTATCTTTTCTATCTTTTTGTGAGACAGTTTCCTAACATTTGGTATCAGAGCTTTAGATTCTAGGGTTTCGCTGCTCTAAACAAGTCATCGTGGAATTTTTACTATAATTGTTTTTCAGCGATGTTTCAAAAGCTAAAAACAAACCCATTTTATCTGAAATTGTTTTGAACTTTAGGTTTGAATTTCAGAGCTTGTCTCGCTATATTTTTTGGAGTTATGATCTAAGGAAGTTAGGGTTTTTGTAGACTCCCGAATTACATTACAAGTAAGTGACCTGGGGAAAATTATTAAAACTTTTATTCTGAGCATCAGATTGAAATTTCGTAACAAGTTTCAAAAATAGGATGGCATTTAGTTTTTTGTATATCAGTTTCAGGTACTAAGGTCAAAACAGTGACACGTGGCACTTCGTACAAGTTTTCTCTACTAAACTAGTCTATAATCAGGTCACTGTGAGAGATTTGACATAACTCTTCCTTGGAGAATCCAATATTGATTAGACTTGAGGGGTTAAAAAGAGGACTCAAAGGGCTATGGTAGGACGCAATTTTAGATATTCTAGATCCACAGTTACAGAGATACAACAGATTCAATATCGAGATCTTACAAAGTGAAAAAAGGGTGTGTAGTTTTTTTTAAATTTTGCATAAGATTGGTTTGAAAAATTAGTTTGAAGGAATTCAAAGGGAATAGTGAAGAATTATTAGCATTAATTTATGCCTCGAAGAAATAAATTGGAAACACCTAGTAAGAAACCTGAAAGCTCTAGCATGACTCGTGAAGAAGAGGAAGAAATGCAACATGATATATCAAAATTACAAGACCAAGTACAACAAATTTCACTCTCACAAAAGGTAACTGAAGCCAAGATGAATGGCGCGAAAACTAATATGAATGGCATGCAAGTTAAGATGGATGGAATGGACACTAAGATGAACAACATGGACACTAAGATGAAGGAATTGAAGATAAATTTGAATAAGTTGCTACAAGCAATGGTTACTAACGGTGAAAGGGTCATAAAGGAAACTCATGATGAGAACAAAAGAAATGTTAATCATGATTTCATAGATTCTATTGTTGGATTGAAGATCCTCCATGTTCCAAAAAATCGATATGAGGAAGTTTGATGGCAAGGATCCCAGAACATGGATACTACAGATGGAGCAATTTTTCGATCTCCATATTGTGCAAAACACACAAAAGGTATGTATTGCAACTTTATATTTAGAACCAAATCAGTTTGTATGGTATCGATGGCTTTACTCTCGTAAACAAATTGTCACTTTGGAAATTTTTACGAAATAAATGATGTCACAATATGAGGATACAAAAAATAACACCTTTTTTAGCCAATTGATAAATCTCAAATAGAAGGGTTCAATGATGGAGCACATTGAGGACTTCCAAAAATTGAACATAAGGGTAAAAGATATTCCAGAGGAGCATAGGATTGATGTGTTCATAGGGAATTTAAAGGATAATATCCAACACGAGGTTCAACTTTGGGAACCTAATTCATTAGAGAAGGCATTCAGGTTAGCAAGAAAAATGGAAAGCAAAATTATGGCAACAAGGTAGCCTACCACTCACAACTATAACGATTGAAGTGTTGTTTCCTCTAGCCTTCCACAACCTATAATGTTGACACAACAACAATTGGAAGAAAAAAGAGAAAAAGGACTTTGTTATAGTTGTGGTAGAAAATACACTAAAGGCCATAAGTGTGTTGAGAAGAAATTATTCTACATAGATTGTGAAGAGTAGGAAGAAAAGGAACAAGAAATGTCAAAAGAAGAGGATATACTCTAGGAACAAACCCTAGATAAAGAAGAAATGAATCCGACCATATCTTGTAATGGATTGGATGGAATTACCACTCCTCAAACTATCAAGATAGAACGACATATCAAGAAGAAAAAGGTAATAGTGTTGATTGATTCAGGATGTACCCATAATTTTATTCATTGTAAGATAGCCAAGGAATTGAGTTGCTTCCTATATCCAGCACTAGAGTGTCAAGTGATGGTTTCAAGTGGAGGAACCATAAATTTCTCTAGAAAGTGCCATAATATCAAGCTATC
>APFE030310192.1:83728-124778 GCA_000404065.3 Pinus taeda
ATATAGTGTTTTTTTTGTAGGCTAGTAAATGATATTTTAGAATTATGTGAAGGTAAAATATAATTTAAATTTAAAGAAGTAATTTTTTAAGCAGTTCAAAAAGAAGTTATTTGCCAAGTAAAGATAGTATTTTTTTATAGAGATGAATTATCAAAGGTATATGTATAACTTATTGGTGGAAAATAATGAAAATAAGAAATTTAATAAGTTTTATAATATATGATTTTATTTATGAAAAAATTGTATAATATGGAAAATTCACATTTTTTAAACATCTACGCCTTACTTTTTCTCTACATATAATGTGTATCTTCTTATTATGACTTAGCTTAGTATCAAAGTTATGAACATTCTCTTAAAATGCATAATATCAATGTACTTGATAATATAAGAAGAAGACGAGAAACATCAAAATCCACAATATTATATCAATGTATTTGATAATATAAGAAGAAGACGAGAAACATCAAAAGCCACAATATTATAGGGGAAAATTTAAGGAAATAGCTCATACAATTGTCTCTATAGTAATTTGGATTTCACTTATATCCATAATTGTAGAAATTTGATTCAATATTTCCTAGTTTTTGTATCTTCCTCACCATCTACATTCGTTCTTGATTTAGGAGTTTGAAGACATATTTCCTCATCAAACGAAATATTCAATTATTTGGAGCCATGCATCAACCCTACCATCTTAATAGGAGATAATACATCGGTTCAGGAATGTAGGAAAGGAACCATTAATTTACATCATGGGCATTTTTAGAATGTACTGCATACCTTCATTCTCCATCAACATTGTTTTCATATATCATATCAACTATTAAAGTATTAAAATGCCAACAAAGTTCACATCGAATTCAATAACCACTATAGATATTTTTAATGGATAAAAGGTTGTAATTGAGAAGACAAATCGTTAGTCTGGATTGTATTCCTTTTAAAATTTTGTTCCAAAATTTCCTTCTATTGTAGCCTTAACACATTGTATGAAGTAATTAAGCTGTGGCATGAAATATTTAGACACCTTAATTATTTCTATTTGCAGTAACACAACATGTATGGTATGGTGACATGATTTCTAGATATTATGTATTCTAATGGTGTATGTCAAGGATGCATTCTTGGAAAGAAGCTAGAAGAAACTTTTGAAAAGGGAAAGGTATGGTGAGTCTCACCAACTCTTGAGCTTGTTCATAGTGATATCATGGGTCAATTTTTCTCATCCATGTAAGAGTAGCGAAATGTATGTTTTTACCTTCATTAATGATCATAAAGCTACACCTAGGTATATTTTTTGATAAAAAAAATATGAGGTTTATGAGTATTGAACAATAAATTCAAATCTCTTGTGGTGAAGTAGTTAGGAAAGATAATGGAGATCCTATGTACAAATAATGGAAGGGAGTACATGAACAAACATATTAAACATATATCTACAAAAGTGAGTATTGAGTTGGAATGTATAGCATCTTATACTTCATAGTTGAATGATGATGGGGAATATGTCCTTAAAGGAGATAGAAACTACATGTTATAGTCCAAGTCCCTAGCCCCAAGGCCTTGAGATGAATTTAATGACTATGCAACTTAGATCAAGAGCTAAGTTCCTCATAAAGAATTGAAAGGAGTCACTCCATTCGAATATAGAAGTGGTAAAAATATAGAAATGAAGCACTTTAGGGTGTTTGGATATTATGTGTGGGAACACATTCCTTAAGAGAAAAGGATGGCTTTGGAACTCCAAAGTCAACAATTCCCTTTTTGGGATATTTCGATATTGCTCAGGCATACACAATACTAAATATTTTCACCAAAAATATCTGATTGAAATAGGTATCAAATTTGAAGACGACCCCTTACATGCTACTAAACAGGGACTTGCTATATATCCAATAATTATTTTTAAAATAAATCTCATAGAGACGTTTATTATCTTAGATAAAGAAAAGGAAGTTTATTAAAATTGGTGAACATGTTGTTGGAGATATGATAGGAATACCACTTTTTGGCTAGATGAAACACTTCAAGCCATGGGTGATCTAGGTAGGGATCCAATAAGTACGTATAAACAGGTTCTCATTATGAAAAACCTTTTATTTTTGTTAAAAAAAGGTTTTTAACTACCTAAAATCTCAAGTGTGATACCCCCTCCACCTTATAGGGGCCCATAGTAATCTCACCAACTCTCTTCTCACATTTGTCCAACTTTACACTAAATCAAGGGGGGTTCTCTCAAGATAGGACTGCTAGCACTTATTAGTTCTAAGATTTGAGTTTAAATTTTCCCATGGATTAATATAAAGGCTTAAATCAACTAATAGAGGCTTAAATATTTTTTTAAGCACATAGAATCAAGGGATTACTAGACGATCATGCAGAGAAAAACCTTGGAAAAATAGTTGTAAGGACTATAAAGAAAAAAAGGGTAATGGAGGATATGAGAACAATGTCTTAACTTGCCTATATATATTGTTGGAGGAATATCAGTTATGGAAGACATAATCTTGAAAGGATTTTATTAATTAGATACAAGACTTAATAACAACTAGTGCAAGTAAAACAAAGTACCCTAGAGATCTGAGTCACATATCTTAATTTCAATGAAGAATTAATGGAAAGAGATGACATTATTTTGCCTCAAATACTTGGGGAAAGGGTTAGTTTAATAAGGATAATGAAGAAAATATCATGCTAACATGCTTAAATACACGTATTCATCCATCAAATAAACATGAAACCGTGTTAAAAGAATTTAGCCTACTTCATTTACAATTCATTCATTCAAGCTTCACCATAACCATCCATTAAAAGAGATCAAAATCCACATCAAAAAAAATTGCAAGAAATTCTCTTAAGTCATCAATTCAATGGATTAATTATAAGAGAGAAATATTATACACATTTTAGACCTCCTAAGGGATTTCTCTTGAAAATATAACCATGTGAAGATGAGAGGAAGTGCACCTCTATTTACAAAGGAGGTGCCCAAATTCCCTCATAACAAAATATTAAATTTTAAGCTAAAATACCTTATTCTAACCTAAGGAGGGAAAAATGTCCTCTTGTACAATTAATTAATCTCAATTACATGAATTTAGGGGCACTCGTGTCTTATGTACAACAATAAATGAGCATGAACCCCCATTAAGTATCCCAACTCCATTAATGATGGGGTAAAAGAGGGGATTTTGATGCATTGTCCAAACTCCAAATGCCCTTCAACACTAAATTCGGCCACAAATAAAGCAAGCAACCTATTTTAAAATTTTCTTCAATTCTTCTTCAAGTGTGTAGGTGGGGTTTCAAAGTATACTATTTAGCCTTCAAGGACTCTCCAAATGCCTAAATTACATACCAAATCCTTCTATAACTTGACAACCTTACTCCAACCTAGTGCCTTCATTAGTTTTATAACTATTCCAAATGCCCCAAGATGTACCATGTAATATTCAAATTCTCTTTTAAACTTATTTCCCCCATTTCATATAAGAAATACATCCAACCAATGGTTGGTCTTCCAAATATTTCTTCATTTGAAAAGGTTGGCTCTAAGTATTATAATCCTTATTAGTTCTAAAAACATATGATTTCAGCTCCATAATCATTTTTTAAGGTTGACCCAACAATATTTCAAATGGTGGACACTCACACAATTGAAAAATTTAACTAGGTTCGGTCTTCATAATTATCATTATACTTATATCATTTCATTTTCCATGTAAAAGAAAAGGAAGAAAAAAACTTGTATTATTATTATTATTATTACTATTTCATTAGTAAGACATGTTCTTCATACTTGTAGGGTTTATTGAGTTGAAAGAATATTTGTCACGAGTCAATTAATTTGTACTAGAGTGAAGTTCCAATTGGAATTTTGAAAGAAAGTGGAAAAATAATTTTATTGGAATCAAAATAGTTAGTTTTGTCTCTACAAGAACAAGTCGGTCCTGTAAGGGAACTATTTCGCCTCCTAGATGTGTATATATAGAGAGCAGTTTGACCTCATTTGGTCATCACTTGGAAAATTCTATTTTTGTTTATGAAAGAGAAATAAAGCAAGAAACAATCAAAGAAGAAATATCAAGAATCAAAGGAGAGAGAGCAAAGATCTAAGAAGGAAGAAAAAATAAACTTTTATCTCTCTCTATTCACACTTGCGAAGTGCTAGGGAAACCCTGTGAGCTATCGGTTGAAATTTTATTTCTGTGATGGTGTTGGGGCAACTGTGTGAAGTTGCAAGGCCAAAATTTCAACTAGAAGAATATTTGATCTTCATTGAATTGATTAGACTTGACATGGTTGAGAAATTCTTGAAGGACGGTTGACTTGGGTCTTATATAAGGTCTTGGTCACGGATTTTGGTCCTAGATTTTTCAATTGAATCTAATTCTATAAGAAGAGAATAGTTGATTGGGTTTTCCTTTTTGTGTGTTTTTTCCCTGGCTTGGAGCCTATATCTTGTGTTCATTGTTTTTTGTGATCTTCATGGTTTATGCTTTGGTTATTTTTTAATTAGGAAAACATAATAAAAATAATAAGAAGCAAAAATATATTTATAAGAAATTTTCAAGTAAGATAAATCAACCCTATTTTTCTTCCCTACTGATTTGTCAACAATAATAACCTCAATCATGTTTTTATACATATGATATGGTCTAAGTATATGGCCTTTGTTCAATTTTCTATGTTTAAATTCAAGCCTAAAAGAGTTCACTTCATCTCAACATCTAGTCTCTTCCTACCATACCATCCTAAACTAGGATGGAGTTTGTAATCTAGATATCCATACATCTGTTTATTCAAGGGCCATAGAGTATTTGAGTTCTATTGTAGTATTCAACAAAAACCCCCCCACTTATTTTTATTTAGTTATTAATAAATAATGGGGACCCTTATATTTTAATAAAAAAAATTCAAATTTTAATAAAGTTAGGAAATTTTTGGATTTTATATAGAATTTGATACACTTGAAATGTTTCCCTTATCGAAACCGATTTATCAGAGCTCCACCTTGAAAATGTTACGATAAACATAAAGCCTAATATTCTCTATCTAAGAAAAGATTAAGTTCCATCAGATCCTTCTTGTATCATAACTTTGATTTTGTGAAAGTTGCAATAAAGCCCCTCTCTGATATAGCTTCCTTGATGATTGCTTTATTTATTAAAGGAATCTTACTAAAGGTTTATCATCATTCATGTAGGCCTCTATAAAAATAAATATTTTAATTTCCTGTCGGCCCCACAACTGCCATTTATTATATCGACGCCTCCAATATTGTAACTTTTAAAATGTGACATTTCCAATATTTCACACTTCCAATATCTCCCACCTTCGATGTCTTTCATTTCCAATATTTCCCACCTCCAATGTCTTTCATTTTTGATACCTCCCATTGCCAATACCTTTGATTGCTATGAAACTAGCTCAGAAAAGGATAGAAAATAAAGATCAACGCCTTAGAAACAAGCCTCTTCGAGGGGGAAACCTCCTTTACATTACATAAATGAACAATTCTTGGATGATACGAATGACAAGACCTCCTTTCTATATATAGGAGTCTAAGGGGTCATAATATAATCAGAGCTGACATAACAATAATAATGTAGGGGCACAATAATAACAATAGTGGGCTTCTATGGGCACAGTAATAACAATATGGGGACTACATGGGCACACCAATATAATAAGGCGGTTGTAGTAATAACAATAAGGGGTTACACTAGTAGTATAGGGATCTAACATGCCCCTCTCCTTCAAAAGTGTTGTCCTCAATTCTTGAGTAGTTCTTGATGCTTTTGTATAAAATTATTGTCCTCCCATCTTGAATCTTCAGCAGGTAAGTTCTTCCACTTGATGAGATACTCTGAAATTGATCGGTTTCGTAGTTTTTGGGTTCTTGTTTTTGTGACTACTCTAGGTTCCAATATGATTTTTCCTTCCTCGTCAAGTTCTGGCAATATTGTTTGAACTAGGATCTTCTGCAACTTTTGAATGAGTGGCCACACTTCTTTATTCTACTTCCATTCATCCCTTGCTTCGTTTATCCAATTTGGTTGGATAACAGAAATAGCACAAAACAATGCTTCCACATCCTCATCCTTTCTTGAGAGTGGATCTGCAACAACATTTCTCTTCCCTTTTTTGTAGATGATTTCAAAGCCATAACCCAACATATTTGTGACCCACTTTTTATGTTCTTATAAAGATAATATTTGTTCTAAAAAGTGTTTAAGGCTATCATGATCCATTTTTACCTTGAAGTGTCTTCCATTAGGTAAGGTCGCCATTTCTTAAGTGCATGTAGTATTGCCAAAATTTCCTTCTCATAAATATCTTGCTTTAGATGTAGCCGTAAAAATACCCAATCGCCTACATCAAAAATTCTTTCACTGTGATGTTGGTCTACTTGTTATTTCATTCGATTCTACACCAAAGTGGCGTTATCCTTTATAAGTTAGAGAACTTGTTGTTGACACTTGATGTGATCTTTAACTGCTTGAATATTTTTCTTCTTGATATGTCCTTCTACCTTGAGAGTTTGAGTGGTAATTTCTTCGAATGCATTATATCGTCGAATTCATTTCTTGATGCTTGATGTGATCTTTCACTTTTTGAACATTTTTCTTATTGATATGTCCTTCTATCTTAAGAGTTTGAGGAATGGTAATTTCTACCAATGCATTACAAGATATGGTCAAATTCATTTCTTGATGCTCGATGTGATATTTCACTTCTTGAACATTTTTCTTCTTGATATGTCCTTCTATCTTGAGAGTTTGATGAGTGGTAATTCTTGCCTTTACAAGATATGGTCGGATTCATTTCTTCTTTCTCTGGGGTTGGTTTCTGGTGTATATCCTCTTATTTTGATGTTTCTTGATCCTTTTCTTCCTCTTTTTCACAATCAATGTAAAGTAATTTCTTCTCACCAAACTTATGACCTTTAATTTATTTGTTATCACAATTTTAACAAAGCCCTTCCGCTCTTTTTTCTTCCAATTGTTGTGGTGTCAACCTTGTAGGTTGTGGAAGGCTAGGAGAAAAACAATTCCATCTTTATGGTTGTGAGGGGTAGAGTTCCTTGTTTCCATAATTTTGCTTTCCACTTTTCTTGCCAGCCTAAATGTCTTCTCCAATGAATCAGGTTCCAAAAGATGAACCTCATGTTGAATGTTATCCTTTAAAGTCCCTATGGAGACATCCATCCTCTGCTTCTCTGGAATATCATTTTCCCTTATATTCAATTTTTGAAAGTCCTCAATAGGCTCTGCCATTGAAAACTTTTGTTCGAGATTTATCAATTAGGTAAAGAAGGTGTTTCTCTTTGTATCCTCATAATGTGCTATCATTTATTCTGTGAAAATTGACCACATATCAAGTTGTTTATGAGAACAAAGCCCTTTATACCATAAAAATTGATCCGGTTCTAAATATGAATATGCAATATGTACCTTTTGTAACAATTTCACCTCATGTAGATCAAAATATTGCGCCATCTGTAGTATCCAATTTACCAGATCCTTGCCATCAAACTTCCTCACATCGCCTTTTCTTGATTTTAGGAGCCTAACCATGAAATGATTGAAACTCTATAATTTTAGATCTCCAAGTTCTGTATTGTGTCATGCAATAGCTCTCTGAGTCCTCTTTCCAACCCTGCAAGTCTAATCAAGATTGGATTCTGCAAGGAAGAGTTATGTCAAATCTTCCACAATGACTTGATTTTAGACTGGTTCAATAGAGTGAAATTGTTCGAAGTCCCTCGTGTCATTGTTGCAAAATTAGGATCTGCAACCAATATAAAAAAAACTACAGTCCATCCTCTTTCTATAACTTTTTACAAAATTTCAATTTGATGCTCAGAGAACGTTATGATGATTTTCCCAAGGTCACCTGTTTCGGATGTAATTCGGGAGCCTACCGAAACCCTACATGTCTTGGACTGTATCTCCAAAAGTATAGAGAACCAAGATCCGAAATTTGGGCCTGAGCTTCACCAAAATTGCAGCTCAAATGGGTTTTAATTAGAGAGTTTGAAACTTCGCAAAAAAATAAGTATATAGAAAAGTCCACGATGACCCATTTGAGATGGAATTCTGTAGTTTTCAAAATGGCTAACTTCCTCAAATCATATCTCCGAAAATATAGCAAGATAAGATTTTAAATTTGGACTTGAGGTTCATCATGATTTCGGGTCAAATGGGTTTTTTTTAGCATCTGAAACTTCGTAGAGAAAAAGTTATAGAGAAAATTCCATGATGACCTGTTTAGAGTAGCGAAACCCTAGAATCCAAAGCTCTGATACCAAATGTTATGAAACCAGCTCAAGAAAAGATAGAAAAGAAAGATCAATGCCTTAGAAACAATCCTCTTCTAGGGGGAAACCTCGTTTACATTACACAAATGAATAATTCTTGAATGATACAAATGACAAGACCTCCTTTCTATATATAGGAGTCTAAGGGGTCATAATATAATTAGAGCTGACATAACAATAATAATGTAAGGGCACAATAATAACAATAGTGGGCTTCTATGGGCACAATAATAACAATATGGGGACTACATGGGCACAACTATATTGTACTAATAACAATAAGAGGTTACACTAGTAGTATAGGGACATAACACTGACATTCCCATTAAACCTCTTTATTTGAACTTTCACATCGGAAGCTTGTTCCTTAAACCTATGATATCATTCCTCTTATATTCCACCTCTGATATGAATTCCCTGATATCACTTCTCACCTATTTTCAGTAGCTGTTACTTCATTGGAATATCCCTTCATCATACGTTCCCATTATTGTAACTTTTAAACGCATCCCTCTAATTCGTTTCTCTAATATTCCACCTCCGATATGTTGATTTTGAAAGCCCACGTGAATTCACGTTTTTGCACTTAATGTTTTGGAGTGGTGAAGTTTTTTTTTTTTTGAAATCATAAACACTTTCATTCATATTAGTTTAATTCTATCTATATTTTCTTTAAAGATGAAGATTGTCATTGTAAATACTCATTATTTGTGCTAAGCCCTCTGTGAGTAAAATTTTATTGCCCATCCCTATGTTTTCTGCTACAGGCTAGTCCTGACTGCTGTAACATTGAAGAAGTGTCTAAATCAAGGAAAGGAAAGAAGAATACCACAACATAGAAACAATCTTCCACTCCTCCAATCGAAAGCACTGAAGACAAAAATGTTATGCCTAGGTTATTCTTTGATACAGTCTACACTAGAGACTCGAAACAATCCTCATGTGAATCCATGTATAAACTCTTTGAATATGAAGGACCCAGGGTCACGTAAAGGACAATGACTGCTAATGATTCTACCCATCTTAAACATTACCTACAATGATGTGGCTATTTCCTTTTTGCACAGGATTGTAGCCCGACCTAAAATTCTTCCTTATATAGACATGGTTTGGTGGGTTGTAGACAATTTGAGCATCGCTAATAGGAAGATTGTTGCAATGAAGAAAGCGGTCATCAAATCTTTTTCCGATGAAGATTTAAGAAATATGTACCATCTTCCCTATCCAATATGTAAATATGAAAAGAAATTTGTCAAAGCATTCATGAAATAACACAACCATGCATGAAAGGCAATTAGAGGATGGAGGAGGGATCCAAACAAGCACAAGTGAGAAGAAATGAGTAAGTGTGTTGTAGACTCCCTTGTTAGTCCCTATTACCAGATAGCTGACATGATGTGTAGACTTTTTGCTCAGCTTAATACACATATGTTTGTTGATCTATGGACACCACTTATTAATGGGGCTTCATAGGGTTTTATCTTTGATTGGGGTAATATACTCTCAGATAACCTAGCCACCCACGTCTTGTATTTTAGAAGCAAGCATAAAATCCCTCAGAATATAATTCCCCCCTTTTACATGAGCGCTTATATCATGGACGCCCTATGTTTCACCATGGAATTTTCCTCTATGGGTTGGAAGTGGAATTTGGAATACCCAACCCCTATTTACATCTACCATTATATTCTTTTGGATTCAAAATATCTACCACATTTTTACAAAATCTATCATGGAGTCATGATACCCATCTACTAGATTATTTTTTATAAAAGGACCCCACGAGTATCTCTAGAAGCTGAAATTGACTTTCTCTAGATAGAAAACTAGTTTAGTGAAGAATTATTTACCTATGTTCATGTCTTTGGTAGTTTAATTTTCCCTCATGTGTTACCTCTGTTCATTCCTGAGAAATTTCTTGCCACAGAGATAGCCTATCAGACCATGGGAAATGATATTTCAAAGGTTTTGAAGGAATCAAATAAAAAGGTGTGGCCTATTTTTACTATCGAGTGTGTTATATATACCTTGGATAACTTCAAGCATGCAATCATTGAAATTATTGCTATTCAAGAGCTCAGTTCATCCACCATTCCCAACAAATATTATGACCCTGATAAAACTATCAAAACAATTACAGTTTCATCGAGTATCATGAAATTTTCCCATGAGTTAGATAAATTGATGATTTTTTTGAGAGGGATTATACTTATTCAATGATTGTGAAACAAGCAGAGAAATAAATAACTCCACAAGAAATGATCTAGTTCAGTCAGTACAGGGCCTCAAGGCTAGTAAATTTGCCTATGGATTCCTTACAAATTCCTCTGGAGAGGATAGTTCTTGATGATGTCATATTTTTTGGTTCTACAAAACCTATTGATGTTTCTTAGTCAAGAGAGACAATCACCTCCACTTATTCCCAAGTAGAGGGTCTTATGAATAATTCTAGGCTATATGAAATATGGGAACAATATAATCTGACTCTAAATTTTAAGGCTGATGAACCTCAAGTTGTTAAAAATCATATATAAGAGAAAGCCCAAGACACTTCCAATATCCTTGAACAAACTACGATAACAACAAACACCCCTGAAAAGCCTTTGGAGGATGAATATATTGAAATTATATCTACTTTCCCTTCATGCAAGGTTGTTTTAAGAGTTGAATAAATTCCTCCACTTGACATCTTTTACAACCATCAACACAAGGTTGTGGTCAAAAGGGAGAGGAAGGAAAGAAATATTGATCAGTCCTAGGCTTTGATCCCTGGAAATGCACCTTTTGAAGTATCGTGGAAAGGCTCTTTAACAACTCCTATAGAGGATTTAGGTGGGCTTACGCAATTGACATATGACTATGCCTCATCTACAATGGTCAAAACTACATAAGTGCAACATTTGTTAAACGAGAAAGAACAAAGGATTGTTCTTGTGGAATAGAGTATTGAGGTTGAGAAACAAAAGATCATTGAATAATGCAAAGGAAAGGTAACAAAACTTGAGAACAATTTTAACTCCCTCATAGTTGAATATGATATTGATTTATAGGTTTGAGACTCTGGAATCCAAGAGCTATAGAGCGTAATTGAACAACTTAGTGTTAATCTTGAATTAACTGAGTTTAAGAAGGAGGCAAAAAAGATGAACACTCTTCTTGCTCAACAACAGATTGTCTTTTACCAAAAAATGGAAACTATTCATGATCTATACGACACAATTAGTTCCCTAGTAGACCAACTATCAAATGTTAAAACTTACTTTGAGGACGTAGATGAGAAAATTACCAGTTCCTTGACATGGCAAGAAAGTGCAGATGGAAAATTAGCCAAGCTTCCAAGAATTTAAGAATAACACAAAGAAATCATTTTTAGAGAGTAGGAAGTTCATCTCAAGCAAACGGAAAGCAGCAATATTTTATGCAACAGATATTTCAAATAATCTCATTGAAGCAGTTAGCGATAAATTGTTCCAAGCCAATACCATATCAAGTTTCCCCGAAGGAGCATTGCCCGATATCAAACCTCTTACTAAAATGTGGCAAGAATCCTCCAAGAAGCGAGCCAAAGTTATAGATCAGCTGACCAAGATCAACTTGGAGAGTCATTGGCATTTTTTATTCAAACCACACAGTCAGTGGCTGATGCTCCAAGATTTATCCAATACCACCACACCAATGCTTCCAACATTGAGGGACACAATCTTCATCAGCCAAATGTGAATAAATCCAAGGTCTCCACCTGAGTTAAAGAACATGGTAGATATCTACGAGCTGCAACAACAAATTAGAGGACAATCTTCCTCCCAGGCATACAAAATTTGTTGTAATAGATTCTAAATTTGTCCCTGTCGGTTTATTTTGGGTACGTTTGTTGAAACTGCCTGAAGTTGCTATTTTATTTTCTATATTTTTATTTTATCATGAAGCTATAAGTCCCCTCCATTTGTATGGTGGATTCACTCAGTGAACCTATGACATATCACGTGTGTTCATGGCATATTAAACAATACCCTTAATTTGACTACATATTGGAAAATCCCTCTAAAATTCACATTATTTAACCCCCTACCAATATGAACCAAACGTAGCTCCCAAATTTAGAAAACCCCTACTTTCACTAGATATTGCAGGTATCCATTTTTTCATTACCAATTTTTATACCGCTCATATTTTTTCATTAACATTAAGCTCCATTTTTTATATTTCCCAATATAAAAACACTTTACCCCCTATATATCCCCCAATATATTATGCCATTGTTTCCTCAATATATATCCCCCAATATGAACCCATGTGGTATGATATTGCTCCCCTAGTGAAGCCCCTGTGTCCATTTGTCATGAGAAGGGGTTCTAAATTTTTCAAAGAAGGCTTAAGCTTGCACTATTGTAACTTAATTTTTTTCTTAATATATAGCTAAACCATTTCCATTTTTCTCATGAGTAGAGAAATTATATATCAGGTACTTGTTATCCTTTTGCTATTCTTTTCTTTAAGTTGAATGGAAGTTTGATTTTTTTCCATTATATATTGTATGTACAAGCATTCATTATCACTATTGAATGTTGATAGGAATCATAATTTATATATATATATATATATATATATAATATATATATATATTATATATATAATATATCTATATATATATATGAACCATAGATCTTCATAAATGTGACAATTTATAACTAATTTAATAATTATTTAATTAAAGTAGTTATCTTTCTCATTTTAACTTCATATTACACATAATCTACATTGTCATCGTTAATAATGAAATCTCTATAATCAAATATACAAACAACATTCCCGGGATATACTAAGTTTATTAATCTTTACTTTTAGTTTTAGTTAAATCATAGCTTTATACTTTTATTCAATCTATTTATTATAATTTCATATAAAGGGAAGTTGGTCCCATAATTCTAGTCGGAGCCATCATCCCAAATGGAAAAGGATCTTCTCTAAGGTCCCGACTAGGTGATTTCCACTAATGTTGATGCTAACATTTGAGGCCATCAACATGTTCCTATTTTATGCACTATTAAAATTACCACGTGTGTTGTTGGATTCAATATATAACTCATCTACTTTCCATTTTGATCCCCTTTGTTTAAATTTTGAGTACCTTCTACACAAAACCCTTTCTTACTTTGAAATTTTATATAGTAGACAACCAATTTTAATAAAGATAAGTATATTTGAAAATATTTGGTTGATGGAACTATTACTAGGGCTTTGTGTGAGCTTCTTGAGCAACCTTGCAATGCATATAGTGACAACCTCAATTTTCATCCATAGCACCCTTATGAAACTTTAGAATTTACTTCAAAATGTCACATTTTCTATACAAAATAAGCCTAAAATAAACCTTCATATATCACCCTATTCTAATTTTTTAACCTTTGCTTTACATGAATCATAAGCCTCCAATTGACCTCCATTGATGGGAATATCACACTATATACAACTGTGCATCCATGGTGTCCTTCTACATGGTATCCCATCCTTCATTTAATCCCATGGTATCATAATTTACCTATTATTTATCCATTTATATTTCTTGACCTTCAGTGTTTTTCAATTAAAGGATTAAGGAAACCCATCAAATTTGTGTGTAACGATTCCTATCCACTGTTACATGTTCATTGCTATAGATCCACACTCTTATGCATAAGTCTGGGTATATATATGATTCATATCTTGTCCATAAATTGTACAAATGTTTGCATGGCCTCAGTTAGGAACCATAAGACTAGTATGAAAATATAGATTCCTTAGTGTTTTCCCAAGGATTATATCATTGTAATTTAGATCCTACTATTTACATGTTTCAATACATTGAATCTTTATTAGTGGTAGTTATTTATGTATATGGTTTATTAATTATAGGGATTTCAACATCATTTATTGTTAGTTAAAAATTCCTTCTGTGATAGGTTTTTCATGATATATTTAGACTATTTCATTTCTTTATTAGTCTTGAAATCACCCAATTTGAGTCAGGAATCAAGATGGTACAATAAAAAAAAAGCATCGGATCTTCTCACTAGATTTCATATGACTAAATTGGAAATATTCTAGAACATATTTACTTTCGTGAATCAAGATAGAGGATAATGGTACCAAACTTTTGGTGTATAGACCATGGTATAGAAAGTTGGTTGGAGGTTCCTTTTATCTCACTTGCACTAGAATTGACATCTCTTATGTTATTAGAGTAATTTATAGATACATGCAAGAACCCTGTGAACCACGTTAGAAATTTGAAGAGAGAAATTTCCTCTATGGGAAAGGTACTCAACGTTTTACATTATTCAACATATTACACGAGTGATCTAGTAAGAGTACATAGATTCAGATTGGATTGATTGGGCTTGTGATGGCATAAATTACAAGTCTACTTCTAGTTATATATTCATTTTTGTCTCAACTCCTATTTGTTAGTCAATTAAGAGTTATTCAACCATGCCTTAGAGGTGCATTAATTGCGAAAACATAAACCATTTGGTTGCAAAGTATTCTTGTTGAGTTTATCCTATAATCGTTTTGTTTTGACAATCTAAGTACCATATAGATCTCCAAATATCTAGTTTAGTGACATAGGAGCAGGCACATTGAAATTCACATGCATTACATTGGAAAAGGGATTCAAGATTAGATCATTGACTTATAATATTGTGCATCTATTAAAGAGACTGATCACATAGAGTAAATCCTTCACTAAGAAAATATTTACAAATTTATGAGCTCACTTGGGAGTGAATGCGATATCTACTTCAAAAAATGTTTTGCCTAATTCAAAATATCCTCTTCTAAGAGGGGTATTACTCCCAATGGGTTTTCCATTTCTCCTCACATGGATATATATTTTTTATACTCAGATACATATCATGACTTTATATTGCAGGAACACAAACATTTTTCATGGATCTTATTCACCTAAGTTAGGCTTAAAAGATGGTGGTAATGTTCATGCCTAATTTTTAAAATATATGATTTAAAGGGTTGTGTGTGTTTGTATGAGTTACATGACAAAAAAATATACAATTTAATATATTATATTGAAATAATGACCATGCAAGATAATTTTAGGGTGTGTAAGTTTACTAATGCTTACATGTTTTAGTAGTGTTAAACCTCAACATGGTATCAAAGCCTTGACCTAAATTTGATGTTGAGAAATCTAGGGTAGTAAATGACTAGAATTTATTAGGTATTTATATTATACTTTTACAAGTGCTTGTGACCTTAATTTCATTATATTATTATTATTATTATGTTTTAGACATCATCAAGACAAATGCAAAACAATAGGGACACCAAATATAGGCTCCAAGCCAGGAAAAACCCATCTTTAGGGAAAAGCCGAGTCAAAACTCTTCACTGGTAAATAAATATGAGATAGACCAAGACCTCTGGCATTTAGACCAATAACACCTTCCATCCATCAAGTCATCTTTTCTCGAAAACAACACATCTACTAGTCCATGAAAAGAAGTTCATCACGATGCTTATCCTTCGTTATACTTATGTAACTTCAAATTTTAGTATTCATTTAGAATTTTAATCTAGTGATTATAGATAGCTTCTTCATACTCCTATCCTATAATGAAATGGTGTCATGGTTCTATAAAAACCTCATACTTTGGTCCTGAATTATGATGCCCTGGTCTTGTACCTCATTATTTAGTCCTGTAGTCACCTCTCTAAAGCCATGATTTTGCAGTCATAATTCTATTATAGAGTTACCTTTTGGTAATATAATTACCTTTTGAAACCTCAGACCCGTAGTCACATTTATGTCCTATAATATCTTCTTGAATATTGGATAGTAGTCATATTATCGGACTTCTAGTTATACTTCTGAAGCTTCATACCTATAAAAGAACTTCGACTCTATAATCCTTATCCGAAGTTCTTCACTTTTTTTCTTACTGGATCGAGTTAACTAGGGTATATATAGTAGTTTATTCCTGCAATTTGAGACGATATTAATAATTGTAGGATTCGACTTGTAAAATATGAATTTTCATCCAATTTCAAAGAGTTTATGTCAAATTGGAAGGTGACTTGATGGAGGAGGTTTTGAAAAGATAAAATAATTTATTTCTTTAACACTTATGAACCTAGGAAGGGTTTCTTACACAATGAATTTGACTTTGACTCAAAGAATATCCTAATGGCCTCCAAAGAAGGCTTGAACTATTGACCATTGACCTAAGCATGACATCCATGCTTTAATAAGTCAATTTCTATAATAATAAAATGTATTTTTCTTTCTTCTAATAAATACATTACATCATGGCTCAAATATAATTATGAAGATCGACACTAGTTACTTTATTCAAAAATCCCTCTTAATTAGGGAGGTATTCATAATTACAAATATACGGAGGTACATGGAAGATATCAAAATGAGCTACGAAGAGTTCTAGCACACTCAGTATTGCAGACTAGATAATTGACTAGGGTGTTCTATCCAGGTGGGACTAAGGGGACTCAAGATTTATCCAAATCTAGGTACCATCAGGCTTTTAAGCTCTACCAATAACTTAGGGATATAGGTGCATATCCAAGGTTGAAGTTTAATTACCAATGCCACCATCCCTCTTTGGGATATAGAAATAAAGACACAATTCGACCAAATGTCCTCCCAATCATCTCGCCATAAGATGCTTCATCTATCCCTAACAACTAAATTAGATATGCCCATTTGTCCAAGCAAGCTTCTAGAGTGTTCAACCTATTTATGTAGAAATTTACCTGTACAAACACAAACCCCTATCAATAATAAACATTTCAAATATAAGTAAACACAAACCTTCAGGGTCCTCAATCATTCTGATGCTACCTATATCATCATAAAATCATCCAAATATAACTTTTCAGAAGGTTTTTCTTTCATTTCTTTAATACCAAGCATCAATACTTCACGAACAATTAATTGTAGTACCTCAATTTTATTCTTTTTGCAAAGTATTTATTGTCATAATATGCCCTCCATCTCAACTATGGAGATATACCCTTTCTTCTATCTAGGCTCCCTATCAACTTACGGAGTCCAAACCTTCATTCTTTCAAGGCTTCATTTATGGAATCAAGGTTATATTGATCATCATCATTCTTATATCTTCCTTCATCATGGTCATTATTATTATACATACATATTCATCATCTTGAAGATTATTTACCTACAACACTTTAACAACAAATACAACCAAATAAAACCATATGAAGTTAACTATATCAAAATCATGTTACTATAAAGGAAACATTTAGACTTTAGATATCAAACACCTAAACATAGTTAGGTTCATAAGAGACACAAATTATACTTTCACTTCTTGCTAGGGTTTTTTCATAAACCCTAGACTTCAGCTTTAAGACACAAAGCCTTAGAAATCAACAATTGAATCAAATAAAAGTCATACTATACATCTAAGGTTTCAAAAATACACATTTACATGTGAGACTTATACTAGGGTTTTTTTGCAAACCCTATTTTTTATCATCAAAACTAAGTCATATCATAAAATAATATCATCATATCCTTGAATATCAATCTCTAATAGGTTTTTTGTTACAAATCCTATAATTCACAAACTAAAACATGAGTATCAACAATGAAGTTAGCATACATACTCACATAAATATCTACGATGCACTAGAATTTAATATCTACTAGGTAAACCCAAGATACAAACATCAATACATCAAAGATAGATATACAACTATTTTCTCCAAGCTAGAATTTTGATCAGAGAAATATAAACCTAGGATTTCATTCCTAGGATCTTACCATAGATATTACATGGATTTTTCTCTTAAAACCTAATTCACAAAACCTTAAAGATCTAGGGTTTGAATACATAACATAGAAATTAATGACAAACTCTAAGGAACTAGGGTTTCTATCATAACAATACCAGAACCCTAAACATTAAAAGAATAATATTTCTAGATTTCATCAATAACCCTAAGTAGACTAGGGTTCCATAATCAATATTCACATGGGTGAAATCATGAATATGGGTTACACTTTTCGAATGTGGCGATGAAATTTCAAGTTTTTCCTCTTTTATTGAGTTGCACCCCTAAAAATCCATATACGAATTATGAATTTGATTCAAAGTAAAAGAAAATATGTGGAGAATTAGTTGTTGTACTGATGATATTTTTGGAAAAATATGTTTGTCATATAATCTCTAATTTCCAAAATGCAATATATGTCCTGCAATTTCGAAAACTTAAAGAATAATTTTTCATATTATATATATATATAATGATATATAATATATTATAATATATATATATATATTATATATATATTATATATATATATATAATATAATATATATATATAATATTATATATATATATATATGCAAAAATTTCAATTGCATTTTGGAGACACAGATGTTCAAGTAATATTTTATTAAACTCTTTTAAATAAATGAAAAACAAACCACCTTTTTGAAGAGAACTCATAAACGGAGATAGTGATATTTTTTGAAATTTTTTCGTTGTGTATATTTTATGTTGTTGATTTTTTATTCAACCCCTTTGAAACTGTAAAAAAAAAAAATCAAGTGTTATGTTTAAAATAAATTGGACGAAAAATATCATATGAATTCAAAAGTCTCAAATTGATATGCCATTGGATAGAGGATTCTTCCATGAATGCAATGTGATCAACTCTGCCACTTAACTACAATTTCTGCACTAAATCCAATAGGGTACAAAATGGGGTTGCAGAGAAATTTATAGAAGAAGTGCTAAAACTGCAATTTTTAGGACTCAAGAGCTTAATCGAGTGCTTTAAATGCTTGATGGAGTACTTAAATTAAAAATTGAAATTACTCGATCGAGTGTTGAAGAAACCCTCGATCAAGCAACATCCTTGGTTAACCATCGAATGAGTTGATGACTTGATTGAGCGATTAAAAGGCCAATCGTTGAGCAACCTTACCAACATTTTTTTAATGGTATTGATGGTGGATCATATGGCTCAAGAGCTCAATTGAGCCTCTTCTGCCAACAAATAGTCTAGTTTCTAAATAATATTGTGCAAAAAAAATAATAAACATTATTTCATAGAGAAATAATAGAGCATGGACATTACACAAAGATTCACAGCAAACATGGGAAATTGGAGCTTTGGATCTAGAAAAGGAAAAAAAATTCCATCCACACAGGAAATACAAGAGAAAACTAGAGAAAGGATGAGAAAAATAACTTAGACATTGAGAGAATCAGAATTTTATGCAAATACAGGTAATTCAAATTGTCTCATTTCTCATATTACTTGATCCATATTGTATGCATTAAGAAATATTATTAAAAACCATAAACAAATGGAAATTGAAACAATAAAATTAAGATAAATTAAACACTGGGAGTAATATCATGTAGTTAAAAATTGAGATGTAACAACAACTAAAGAAAACCACTGGAAACCATACAAATTATTGAAAACCACTTGAAACCATGCAAATTATTGAAAACTACTTGAAACCATGTTTCATTGGAATTTTTTGAAACCACTTGAATTCATGAAAATGATGAATCATCTTTGAGTTGTAATGGTTTAATATAACCCATGAAAACTATGTGATTTAAACAAATAAAACCATTAGAACTTAATTTCAATATGTTATTTAGATGAATTACAATTCATGGAAATTTATTTACAAGAGAGATTGGCAAAAATGATTGTCAAAATACATGCTCCAAAACCTATAAACATTAGTTTGATTAATGTTTGATATCCAAAGTAGGAGTTAAACTAGATAAAATGTGGAAATATCTACAAGAAGCATGAATAGCCCTACTTCAAATGTGCATGAACTGAGAAGATATTCTTTGCTAAGGATATATTTAACATCATTAAAATTTTGTAACATGCATCATTATATATAACATTTAATGGTTATTTGAATCCTAAATGATGATCTCCCTACCTTTGAAAACCTCACAAGTTTATTATTTCAATTCTCACATGAAGGTTATGAGATTTTTTAAAAAGCACAAGTGCTTTAAAGACATACAAAGTGTAGTGTGGATTCATGCTTGCACAAAAAAGGAGTGTATTATTGAATATTACTATTATACTCCATGGAAGACTCATATGATCAATAAATATTAAACTCATAAATAATAAATGTAAAGGAAATAAATTATAATGCATGTATTGATGATATGCTAGAAATGTTGACAGTGTTAACCTCCCTAGAATGTTTCAATATAATGTCGATTAATTTCATCTAGTTGTTTCTCAACATATTTAGTTGTGAAATATATCTCAAAATATGGTTCAAAAGTAAAAAATAGTTCTTTACTTTAAACTTTGTCAATATTTGATGAAAATAATTGAAAGCATAAAAGACATTGGATATCCATGTTTGCACGTGCATACAAAAACATTCATTGTAGAAACATATAGTCTTTTAAATCCTCTTACCCCTCCTTGTGCCCTACTTGATTGTTGTGCTAAAATTTCCATGCAAATTCTCCCCAAAAAAACACTTAAATCATTTGTGTCCCTCTACACTACAAATGATAAAAATGTACATTCATTGTTGATAAGACCTTGAAGTATTTCCCTTATTTTGGAAATCCACTACAACCTCTATCTTTTGATTTCTTTTTGTTTTCTTATCAAACATTTCATTGTCCTTTTTATCACACATTTATTCCACTCTTTATTGGAATTGGGAAATTCCCTATAGTTATGATAACTTATTCCTTTAAGAAATATATCCTTACTATTGTTTTCTGGTAATTTTAGTAACATGTTTTACAATGTTAAATGTTATGGTGCTTATAATGAAGAATTTTTTTTCCAGCTAATTTGATTTTCTATAGTAGGATTTCAAATATTATCATACTTAAAAATTAGATGAATAGGTTCCTCATTGTATCATGGAGTGTGTATTTATGTATTGTATGGTTTTTTAGTCACAATTTATCTTATAGTTGATGAAATATGTATGAATTTATAGATATAGATTTTGTTTTATATCATGAAATAAATTTGGCCCTTCAATTGGGTAATCATTAGCTTGATTTTTCCAAAATCCCCCATTCTCTCAAATTCAAAAGATTCACCACATAATTAATTTATTCAAGTAATAACTCCCTCTGAAATATGTACATTTAGAAGTTTCCTATATAGAAATTTAAACTTAATTTCTATTAGTAGACATAATTCAACAACCTTGCAAACTATTATACAAATGAGTAGATTTAAATAATCGACATTGGATTTAAACAATTGAAATGTTTGGTACATATGATATATATGAACAAAAACATAATATTTTCCTTGTTAGAGCAGGTATCACTTTTAGTTTGGGATATATATCTAGGGTTTTGAAGAAATAAAAAATTGTTGCTAAGAATAAGTAAATTTGAAAAAGGTATTGAAATGCTTCATTTTTTTGTAGAACTCATTTTTAGTTTAGGATTTATATAGTCGCTTGAAGAAATGAAAATTTGTTGCTAATAAGAACTAATATTGAAAAAGGTAAAATTATTCACTTAATAAATGGAGAAAATATTCTTATGATCTATAAAATTAACTTTTAAAAAAATTGACAATATTGTATTTTTTCTTCTTCTTCTTCTAGTTAAGACTAAGCTAAGTACCTGCAGGGGATTTGAGCTGGTGACCTATCTCAAGGAGTGCAATATTGTATTTTATTAACTATTTATAGAAATATATTTAACCACACATTATAACTATATAATACATATATTTGGCACATACTTACAATTCACAAACTTGTATGTGCACTAGATTCACCTTGCAAAAACCATCATTACTAACCAGTTTGCTCTACTAACCATTACAAGTAGAGTAATTGAGACACATTATTTTACTTTGGAATTCTGCACACAAACATATGCTCACAAAGTATAATTAGGAAATAAGGAAAGGTCCATCATCCACACGTCATCTCTTTTATTGCAAGAAACAAACGGTACATAGTGTAGTTAGGGGAATTGTATTAAAGGATCATGAACCACACATTCACATACTTGCAATTCAAACACTATGTGCACTATATTCACCTTGCACACACCATCACTACTAACCAATTTGGTTTAATAACCATTACAAGTAGAGTAATTGATTATATTCTACATTGAAATTTTGCAACACAAACATATGCTCACATGGTATAATTAGGAAAGAAGTAAGTGGCACGTCATCCTCACATCATTTCTTTTCTTTGTAAGGAACAAACATCAAATAGTTTAATTAAGGGAATTGTAATTGATCACCAAATATCCACTTCAATTCACACTTTATATTCTCACAATTTCACTTGCACACACATTCACACCACGCACTAAGCTCACTTAAAATTTGTATAAAGGGTATCCTCTTTTTGGAATCTTTATACCTACTTTATTTGAGCTTATATTTTGTTGCACACCCTAAGTGAAGAAAATATTTTCTAACATCAATATTAACCTGGTCACACTAAATTCCCCATAAGGTCCACAATATAATTTGTAGTTTAGGCTAAGATCATGGCAATATGAAACTCATAATCCATCATGGTTGTTTTTCATATTGAAACATAGAAAGTTGTCTTTTGGGGAGCTTAAAAACCTGCATCATTCAATGAAAAATCTGGTACATGGAGAGACACCTATGAAGGGGATAAGGCCTAGATGGTGGATTACCATGGACCTTCATTTTGTATCCCAATATGTGGTAGGGGTTCTTGGTCCAAAAATGACAACCAGAAGCTGAGGTTCATTCATTTCCATTAGAAAATGGTAACTTAGTGGCCAAATCTTAGGGCATATTTCCCTATAGATTGATGTTCAGGAGAAATTAGAGCTAAGGTGATCTTGGTTAGGCTATTGGAAGTGTCTTCAGTTCTTTCAGGATGCATCTCTAGTACATTTTTCCACTATAACCCTCTCCATACCTTGGTTGGTTTTTTGGATGCTGAAAGCATCGCTGGCAACATTTTATGACATGGCCCTAGTACACTATTCTAAAATATTTACAAGGCCCAATTACTACTTGAGTGGAAGGGAATTAGGTATTTTTTTAGGAATATTTCTCATACAAAAAACCTCAGATAAACCTTTTTTGTTTATTTTTCACACATTCAAATTAAAGGGAAAATTAACCATTTATTTTTTGCTTTGTGTTATGTATGTGATTCATTTTGTTTTTGTAAAAAATATGTGTGTTTAGGTGTGATTACAAATGCAACAATATCAGGTGTTGTTGATTTATTTCCTTTCTTGCCAACTAATTTATTTCTTAGAATAGAATTTTTGTCATTAATTAGATGTTTCATAGGGATTATATCATCTTTAGGTGCCTCCTACATTCAATTCACGTTATCATGAAAATTAGTTTATCTTTCATGCATGCTAAAGAATTTACCTTTCATCATATTATGAATCACGCATTTTTTTGACATAGGGACCGATACTTTTATTTGATTTCTCTCTTCTTCGACCCATCTTTCCCTAAACTCAAAACCTTTTTTTCATGTAAAACCCTTGGTCCATGTGACTAGAGCCCTAAGCTTTCCAAATTGATTTTTTTAGTGAGGAGGAATGATTTAGCTTTCATCATATTCTGGATCACCGTTGTTTTTGGCACAGGGACTGATGCCTTTACTGGTACGCTCTTCTTCGAAAGATCTTTTCCTGAACTCGAAACCATTTTATTTCCTTGTTTCAACTTATAACCCTTGGTCCATGTCAACTTTTTCTACCTAGTTTCCAACTATCAACCTGGATTTCATTTAACTTTTCTATAGGGTTTACGAATATAACCCTAGGGTTTTCAAATTGATTTTTATTTATTGAGGATGAATTCTTTTATCTTTCATCATATTTTACATCACCCTTTTCATCGAGATAGGGAATGATACCTTTACTGGTGCACTCTTCTTCGACCCATCTTTCCCTAAGCTCGAAACCCTTTTATTTCCATGTTTCAATTTATAACCCTTGGTTCAAGTTAGTTTTTGCTACCTAGTTTCTAACTATCAACTTATTTTTGATTTAAATTTTCCCTAGGGTTTGTGACTAGAACCCTAGGTTTTTCAAATCACAATTTTTGTTAACACAAGGACATATACCTTTAATGGTGCACTCTTCTTTAACCCATTTTTTCTTGATCTAGAAAGCCTTTTCTTTTCATGTTTCAAATTATAACCCTTGGCCCATGTCAACTTCTTCTACCTAGTTTTGAACTATCATCTTCTTTTTCATTTAAATTTTCCCTAAGGTTTGTGACTAGAACACTAGGGTTTCCAAATTTATTTTTTTTAAGTGAGGAGGAATTATTTTACCTTTCATCATATTCTAAATCACTTTTTGTGCTGACACAGGGACTGATACCTTTACTGTTGCGGTCTTCTTTGACCCATATTTCCATGAGCTCAAAACCCTTTTCTTTTCATGTTTCAACTTATAACCATTGGTCCATGTCAACTTCTGCTACCTAGTTTCCTACTATTAAATCATATAATGACCTTCCACCTATGGTGATTTCTTAAATAAAAATGTGTAGATTTACTATTCACTTGTCTTATGATGATGGTTCACTTGAATTACAAGTATATTTTGTATTCCACTATGTAGGGATGGAAATTGAAAAACCACACGAGGGAGAATATGCGTCCCATCAAGCCGATCAACCATATGATGATCAAGATGTGACCTATGCACTTTATTAACAACTAGATGACCATGTGCCCTATCAAGTTGATTAATTGTCACTAGGGGAACAACATGTGCCATCTCAAGCTATTGATCCAATGGAGGAATAATATTTTCCCTATCAACCTGATCAACCACTAGAAGAACAAATTATTTCCTCTCAAGTTGACATGATAACAACGAGTTGCAGTGGTTTGCAAAGGGTGGACTGTTTGCAGAAAATTCGGATGAAAGCATAATAGAGGACCTTAGGGACCCTATTCATGATCACACTATTAGAGACCATGTCAATAACATATTTTAACAACATTTTAATAAACATTTAGTTGTTTCACAAGCTCATATACTACATGGATTGATAAAACATAAGAAACTAAAACATGCCACAAATATTTTGGGTGTCCAAGATGCTAAAAGAAAGAAGACACATATGAATGCCACTAAAAATATATTAAAGGAATTCACTATGTTTGGAAAATCAAGAAGAATCGATGTTTGAGTTGCGCGTAGAGAAATTACAACAACTACTATTGCACCAAGTACATCAAGACAACAAAAGTTGGAAACAATGTCAAAATTGCTCCATGTCTTAAGAAAAACATTACACATGCATACAAAATTCATAGTTTGAGTGAATGAAAATGAAGAATTTTCTTATTGGGCTATTATCATCAGGAAACCCTACTAAGGTAGGATTACAACAAGAATCATAACATTTGTGATAAAGTTTTGGGAGATCCATTCACATTCTATTCCAGATAGAAAGCATGTCGTATGACATCACATAGATAAAGGTGAGTATGTTGAACATGATAAGCACATTGTGGAAATTACAGAAGTTGCATTATTTGAGGAATTTCATAAATTTCAGAAATTGAAGTCATGGTTTATTAGGCCTAATACAATCTGTTCCATGTGTTTTTGTCGATATCGTGTTTAATTTCAACTTCATTATGACACTTTCCAGGAATTTTACAAGAAGAACTGTCTCAGCGACCCTCCTTCTCCTATAGTGCATGATTTTGTTTCATTAATATTATGCAGAAGGGAGCCAAAAGAGTTGTATTACAAGAAAATATGTATAGGTGGGAGAATATGAAATGAATGTAGTGATTTGAGATTGCTCCATAGGAACTTTATTATTGATCCCAACCAATCTGGGATGTCATATGTCATTGTCACATGGAAGCATTATGAGTATGTCATGCGAAGTAAACCATCTTCTTCAACTCTATCTCCTAAGAGGATCAAC
The DNA here is from genome assembly GCA_000404065.3 of Pinus taeda. NCBI lineage: Eukaryota > Viridiplantae > Streptophyta > Pinopsida > Pinales > Pinaceae > Pinus > Pinus taeda. The sequence goes on from APFE030310192.1 coordinate 110,014, forward strand.
TATTTTGAGGATGAGATTCCTATATGACAATTCATGGGGGTGTTTCAAAACCAAATCTATAAATATATCAAACACTCACACTGGTCTAGGTGGCAAGAGATGAATTTAAGCATTCTCACGAAGTATTTCTACTAGACACAATCATATTAGTAGTAGACTTTGCTGAGAGTTACACATTTTCTCCTCGTACAAAGATACAGGATGAGTATCATCAGTCAAACCAAGTGTCCATGTTAGGACATGTTCTGTAGAGATATGCACAACTGATCATTGATGGTAGGGATAAAATTGGAGATTCACATAATGTGATTAAGGAGTATCATTTTTACATCAGTGATCATCGTAAGAATGACACATTATTTGTGAAACATTTCTTTGACTTGATTTGTGAATCACTAAAAAAATGGCATATCATTCAGGAAGCATTGAATATGGTTAGGTGGTTGTGCAGGGAAAATCAAGTTAGCATGCACTTTTTATTGGTTGAGTCAACTACACAAGAACAAAAAATTTCAGCATACTTGGAGCTACTTTGAAACAAGACATGGAAAGGGTGAGCATGATGTTGTAGGTGCTTGTGTGAGGTGAGCACTTAGGAGGTACCAAATTATTCATGATACAGATCGACTCAAATCATCACTAGAGGTGGTCAACTAGCGTAGATCCCATTTAGTACATGAAGGTCACGAATCTACAAGGCTAGTGCTAGGTTCTTCTGGAATATTGAACTTGATGATGTGAATAAATCAATTCATTTATATTGTAATGCCGTAAAAGGAACAAGGGAATTACACTCAAAGTAGAGAAAAGGCATGGGGCAAATATTTTCCATCCAGATGAGAAAGATCACATGTTTTTGTGAGTTTTGCATTGGTGTTGATGGATGTAGACTTGAACATTGTGAGAAACATGAGTACATGAAAGGATGGAAATATGTCTCTCTTAATCCAAAGGGACCTCATCCAATTTTTATGTGGCAAGAGATACACAATGAAGAGATCATCATTTCACTTGATCATGATCGAGTCTCTGATCTAGTAAGGGAAGGCATGTAGCTCATCTATCATTAAAAATTTCATCTATAAATTGAAATCTTGAGTGTTTTGTTTTTTGTTGTAGGCGATGTTTTTGCTATCACTTCCCCTACAAGAAATGAAGAGAATGTGGCCTACTATTTGGTGTGATGCACACAGGTGAAAAGTAGGTTGGTGAGACCATATGAAGATGGAAAATTCACATACCAAATTGGTAACATGGTTGTGATGGGCCATTTTTTTAAAAGGTTAAAAAATAGACTAATTACATCATTTATAGATTTTTTACTGCTGAATATATATATTGTCAATATGGTTAACTACTGATAGCATCTCAGATAAATCTCATAGAAATCAAAACAAAGAAAGATGAGCCAAGGAGATGGAACATAACAATATTAGGCCATGAAAATATTATGGACATTTCCATTCCTATCAGCCATTGGCTAGATGAGTAGATGATGCAAATGGAAAGCCTTGAAGATGAGTTTATGGTAGTCAAGTGTAATTTAATTTGGTATAAGAAATCTCAAATGTATGATTTCTATACTTGAGACAATTGAATACTCTTGTAATTTTGTAATTTTGAATAAATAAATCTTTCCCTCTTATCTAGGATGGATTCATAATGGTGTAAATATATGTTATATAATATTTGGTTTCCTTTATGTGCTTAATCTTCTAAAGTACACCAAATTTCAAGGAGGTGCTTTAGAATCAATAGAGATTTAGATTTAGATTTAATTAAAAAAAATTGTCTTAAATTTTTTATATCTCATGTGTATAGTATTCATGTTGAGCATGCAAGAAATTTTATAGATCTATATACATGTCATACATATTTGGTCTCTAGAAAATCAATTTTAGTATGTAACAACCAAGTTGATATGGTCCACTTTACTTAAAATGGAAATTCAACAATCTAGGTTATGAACAACATTGGAATATTTTTATGTTATTAATAGTAAATATGTCATGTCCTAGTTTGATATAAAACATCGAAAGAGTTACACACATGCTTCATATTGGAATGTAAGAAATGCATACATACATACATACATACATACATACATACATACATACATACATACATACATACATATATATATATATATATATATCTTAAACTCTTTTAGATAAGCTCAAAAGAAATAAAATCAAATAAAACTTATTAGTAGTTTACATCTTGACATCTAAATTAAAATCATTGTAATTTAACATGCATTGATTGTGCACTAAAATACACTTTCTACAAGCCAATATGACAACTAAAATTGCTATTTTGTAAATTTTCACTTCTTAAATATTCTTAATTGAATGTCTTATGATAAAAAAAGTTGATTTAATACTTGGATAGAATAGTAAATTTAGGAAAGTGCATATAATTAAAGAAACATATCATTAATTGTTTAAATTAACATACATTGACTACACTAAAAGAGACTTTCTACAAACTCAATGTTAAATGGATGTACATGATAGATTTTAGTTCATTTTAAGTATTAAGGTGACTTGCATCATAGTAAAATTGTACGTATTTCATTAGTCCGTGAAACTAGAGTTCAAAATTGTTAATTTTATTTTTTTTACTTCTTGAATGTTCTTAATTGAATGGCTTAAGTTAAGGAATTGATTGAAACATTTGATAGCCAACTAAATTTAGGAATGTTCATAAAATTATATAGCATTATCTAAAAACAAATTATTAATTGCTTTTTGGTATATTAAATTCCAATATATATGACTTATATCATGTGTTATGATTAAGGTGTTGTGGATGGCCTTAAAAGAAATAAAATTTAATAAAACAAGTTATTAGTTGAACATTACTAGTTGAAGACATTTTTTAAAATTGAATTTAAAATGTACTTAAATCATATATGTGTATTTTAATTGAACCATGAACATATATTTTAGTTCATTTTAAGTATGAAAATGAATTGCATCATAGTCTAAGATTGTACTTATTTTCCTAGTTTATTTCTTGAGAAGTAAAATTTGTTATCTTGTTAGCTATGTATGATAATAAACTATCCATATGAAAATATATACAAATTACATTATATACTTGAAATACATAAAATTAAATAATAAGCATCTATAAACTGAAATAAGTTTCATGCATCCATAAAGTTTCCATTTATGAAAATATACAAATCCTCTACATCTCATGTGAATATGCCCTACGAAATGGTCCAAAAAATATTCAAACTATCTATGACCCACTCTAGAAAGTATGGCTTCTAGAACTCTTATGTTTGTTCTATTGTGCAAGTGAGCATCCATAGTCCAGTATTGCAATATAACTATTAGAAAATTATATATTACAGAGAAATGGAACACATAAAATGTTGCAGAAATATAAACATAGAAAACACATACAATAAGAGAGACATAGATAGACGTGGTTCACCCAGTTTGGGCTATGTCCATGGAGAAACAACTAGTCCTTCCTTTTATATTATCTAGCAAACTAAAGAGATACAACCTACAACAGATCCACTGTAATTCCCTCTTCACTCTCCATCTCCTCTCTCTTCCTCACTCACAATACAGATATACATAGACGCAATACAATTCCTTCATATATAGTGAGGGGTTGCCTTCTAGGGAAAAACACCCTAAATTAAACATAACTTATACCATCAGATCTCCGCCTAATGAACGACCCAGATTGGCTAAGAAATTACAACATTTTACAAGGCAATTTTACATCTATTTTTAGCTTCAGGGGCACTGCCCCCGATCCCCTGCCAGTGGGGGGCTCCCAAAGGTCACAGACACCCCCTGGACCCCCCTACAGTGTATATTTTACGGGTGGATTTTCCATCCCATTACGAATTGGGGTCCAATGCGGAGATACTTTTGAATACAAAATATAATTAGGCTCCACACCCAACAATAAGACATTAAAACTCAAATTGATTAACACGTTATTTATACAAATACAACCAATATGGAAATAAATGATTTTGAACTATGTATTAAATAGTCCCCTACTTGTGACTCAATCGAGTGAAAATGGAAGTCAAGTGAGATGGGGGTCTAGTCAATTCTACCGTTAGATCTCCGCCTAATGAATGACCCAGATTAACTACGAAATTACAACATTTTACAAGGCAATTTTACATCTATTTTTAGCTTCTAGGCGCTGCCCCCAATCCCCCGCTAGGGGGGGCTCCCAAAGGTCACAACCACCACCCCCTGGACCCCCCTACAATGTATATTTTATTGGCGGCTTTGCTACCCCACCATTTTAGGGACCAAAGGAGGAAGATGAGGACAACCAGCCGGACAATGAGCTCCGAACTACACCTGAAGAACCAGCTATCTCACTTCATGCTTTGGTAGGAATTTCTTCTCCCCAAACTCTCAAATTAGAGGTTTTATTAAGCATCGCCCTGTAGTAGTCTTGATTGATAGTGGTAGTACACATAACTTTATCCATCAAGAGTCGCTGAAGCAGTGCATTGTTTTATTAGAGCAGTCTCTAATTTCTAGGTCCAGATTGCCGATGGGGGGGACAATGAAATGTGAAGGCCAATTTGAAAATGTCAAACTTCAAATGGGGGATTATCACCTAAAGACCCACATGTTTTCTATCAACATGGGTGGGTGTGACATTGTCTTGGGTGCCGGATGGCTCTACACACTCGGCCAAACCACAATGGATTTCCAGGAGTTATATATGAGCTTTAAGCGGAATAACCACACACACACCCTCTGCAGACTCCAGGCAGGTGCTCCTTCTATCATTAGCTCACATAGGATGGAAAAATTGTTATAAAAGGGACACCAAGGAGTTATAGCCCAATCTAATGCCATCCAGGCCTTCGAACCCACTTCTCTTCATATGCATCCTGAGATGCAACAAGTCTTAAACAACCATCTGCAGGTCTTTGACAAGCCTCATGAGCTTCCACCTTCGAGAGGGGAACAAGATCATAGCATTACTTTGGTCCCATGGGCACAACTACCAAATGTGCACCCATATAGATATCCTTTCACCCAAAAGAATGAAATTGAAAAGATCATCAAGGAACTCATGGAAGCTGGTGTCATTCGTGCTGGCATTAGTCCTTATTCATCGCCTGTGGTCATGGTGCTCAAGAAAGATGGGGAATGGTGTATGTGCCTAGACTTCAGCACCCTCAACAAGCTGACAGTCAAAGATAAATTTCCCATCCTATTTGTTGATTATTTGCTAGATGAACTAAATGGGGCTCAATTCTTTACTAAGCTCAACCTTCACTCGGGCTATCACCAAATTCACATGAAAGAAGTGGACATTCCAAAGACTGTTTTTCGAACTCATGAAGGCCATTATGAATTCCTCGTCATTCCATTTGGTCTTTGTAATGCCCCATCCACTTTTCAAAGCCTCATGAATCACCTGCTCAAACCATATCTCAGAAAATTTGTCCTTGTTTTATTTGATGACATCCTCATCTACAACCTCACCTGGAAAAAACATCTTCAGCATGTAGATCTGCTCTTGCAACTACTCCAAAAGCATAAATTATTTGTCAAATTGTTCAAGTGCTCTTTTGGCATGGAAGAAGCTGAGTGTTTGGACCACATTTTGGGGTGTGAAGATGTTAGGGTGGATCCCAAAAATATCCAGGCTATGTAGGATTGGTCTCAACCAAAGACTTGAAGAGCTTGAGAGGAATTTTGGGTATCGCCAGCTACTGACGTAAATTTGTCCACAATTATGGTCACATTCCTAGATCCCTCACTCACCTTCTCAAGAAAAATTCATTCCTCTGGAATGATGAAGTGCAACAGGCATTTATAGCTCTCAAACATGCCATGAGTTCCACTCATGTATTGACACTACCCAGCCTCACCAATTCTTTTGTGATTGAATGTGATGCTTTAGGTATGGGTATTGGGGCTGTCTTAATGTAGGAAGGTCAACCATTGGCCTTCACTAGCCAACAACTAAGTGGGACAAATCAGGGACAATATACCTATGGGAAGGAGATGATGGCCATCTTACATGCAGTGGATACCTGGTGAACATACTTATTGGAGCAGCATTTCCAAATCCGCACAGACCATCAACGCCTTAAATATTTTTTAGAGCAATGCCTACCCTCGCCAAAAAAAAATAAAGGGCTAGCCAAAATGTTGTGATATGATTATGAGATAATTTACAAGAAAGGGTGCAAAAATGTCATAGCAGATTTTCTATAACACCAATTTGAGGAGGAAAGTACCCTGCTAGCAATCTCTCTTCCCATTCCACAGTGGATTAAAGAGGCCCACAACGAATGGTTTTCACATCCTTTACTCTCCAAACTCATTAATACATTGCAAGTGGATCCAAATTCCACAACGAGCTACTCTTGGCAGGATGAGATTCTTCGCTACAAAGACAAAGTAGTGATATCACCAACATCCACCCTCAAAAGTCACATTTTGGCAGAGTTGCACTCATCTCCCACTGCAGGCTATTCAGGCTTTCAGAAGACTTATGCTGGCACTTGACGTTCATTCTTTTGGACAGGCATGAAAAAGGACATTCTTAATTTTGTAGCTGAGTGTGTGTGTGTCAATGCCACAAATGAGAAGCAGTCAAATACCCAGGCACATTATAGCCATTTCCCATCCCTGACTCAATCTGGATGAAGGTTTCTACGAATTTCATTACGGGTCTACCGAAGTCAAGCAACAAGTTAGTCATCATCGTGGTTGTGGACATAATTTCTAAGTATGCTCATTTTTGTGCCCTACCCCACCCTTTTACACCAAATTTGGTGGCTCAATCTTTCATGGACCAAATCTTCAAATTGCATGGCATGCCCACTTCCATTGTGTCTGATCATGATCTGATCTTCACCAGTAACTTTTGGTAGGAACTCTTCAGGCTACAAGGTCCTTAACTACAATTCAATACTTCATATCATCCCCAAATTGATGGTCAAATTGAAGCAATCAACAAATTTCTTGAGACCTACCTTAGGTGTTTCGCTTCGGAAAAGCAACATTTATGGGTACAATGGTTACCTCTAGCCAAATGGTGGTATGATACTAACTATCATGTGACCACCAAAATGACTCCATATGAAGCAGTTTATGGTAAACTCCCTCCTTCACCTACTTCTTGTATCTAGGGATGCTCGAAGGTACAAAAAGTGGATCAACTCCTATAGAACCGTGCAACCATGCTGGCCCACCTCAAGGAGAATCTCCATCAAGCTCAAAATTGCATGAAGCAATAGGCAGACAAACATCGTTTAGAGCGCAAATTTGAATAAGGGGATTAGATATTCTTGAGGCTGCAACCATATAAGAAAACATCACTCAAAGATAATGGTTGTCAAAAATTATCTCCAAAATTCTACGGGCCGTATCAAATACTTCAGTGCATCGGAGAAGTAGCCTACAAACTAGCCTTGTCACCCACTGCAAAAATCCATCCCATCTTCCATGTCTCATGCCTCAAGAAAGTGGTTGGGAACCATTGCATAATTCGAACCAGTCTATTGGAATTGGATGAAGAATGTTCAATCTGGCTCCAACTTGAACAGGTTCTTGACATGGGAGAACGTCACCTGCATGGTCGCACGATCAAGAAAGTCCTCATCAAGTGGAAAGATACCTCTCTAGAACATGCAGCCTGGGAACTAGCCACTGTTCTTCAGCAGTTCCTGTAGCTTCAGCCTTGAGCACAAGGCTATTTTTATGGGGGAGGGCATGTTAGGGTCCAACCCTAAGCCCCTTATTTATGTAATTGGGTCGAGTCATAGTTATACATAGTTAAAGACTCAACAAAGCCCATATTAATAATTGTAAGTGGTTGACCTACATTTAAAGAAGGGACCACAATTAGTTGCAAATGGGCCGTGGTATTAGATAGATGGTATTAATAGGAACCATGGTACTGACCCATGGTATTGCATGTATGAATCCTATATAATGGATAGAGACTCCCCTTGAGGAGCGTCATGTATTATTTTGTAATTGAGCCCAACTCTATTGGAGTTTACCCCCTTGAAGAGGCAAGTGAACATTCCTTTCCTTTCTGAATAATAAAATACATGCTATTATTTCTTATTGTTCTGTGTTATGGGTATATTTCTTCACATATTTGGTATTATAGTATCTTCTCATAGGTAAAGAGCATAACATTGAGCCACGGAAGCATGCACTAGAGGAGGCTACTCTTGCTAGTCAACTTCCCCCTCATATGACCTCAAAATATCATCTGTGTAGTTGGGTTTTGCATGAATTTTATCATGAAATTATTAATATAGGTGCAATATGATACAAAATTATTAATATAAATAATGTAAACTTTGATGATAAGTGTCAAAACTTTCATATATATATGTACCCGGTCTATGTCACATGGGCCATGCACCCTCCAAATGTCATGGATTGTATCATGACAGGTACATGCATATAACAAAAGTTGGTCATGCCCTAGACTCTCGGGATATGAATCATCGTTTAAAGAAACTAGTGGACCATGAGGCAATGAAGGTGTTCTTCTCATCTCTCCATGCAATACGACATGTGTAATTTCTAATGCCCTCTCCATGTTATCTGCAGTGATATGCCTAGTCTTAGCCCCAAGTTGTGATGTTTGCTCTAGCTCTGTCGATAATATCACGCACGGATATGGTTGTGGTAACAATCTAGAAGGTGGTGCTACATCCACAGGGTCCTCACAAGCCTTGACATGTTCATAACTACATCCCAAACTAGGTCCATAAAACTTAGATTTGAATCTGGTGTACTACAACCTCATATGTAGTAGAAATGATGCTTATATGTTCTTTGTATAGTAAATTGGGACCTAGTTATGGTGGGGTAACTCACCCCAAGTTCCAATGAATCAATCATAAACAAAAGGGGTTACGCCAACATTCTTAAAATATTTTAGCAAAATCGGACCAACATGTGTAGCACGACATTTCGGAGAGATGTCAGACAATTCTCCATGGATATCAATGTTCTTAGTGGCATCTTTCACTGCCTTCCAATTATGTGGGCCTCTAACCTCCAGCCTCCTAATCCAATGTATGGAATATAGGAGGAGGCTTTGGAGGCCTGCCATATGGTATGTATCAATCAACTTGTTGATGTTATCCAAAATCAAAGATAAACTACACATAGTAGGTGAAATAGCAAATATTTTATCCAACTCTCGTGTGATCCATGTTTGTTGGTCCCTAACATCCTTAATTGTGATACTGGTTATAGTGTCATTCCATGGAGGGATCAACACTACACTTTGATCCTTTCCTTCACCCTATCGAGGGTCTTCAAACCATAAAAATAATTTAATATATTATATATTTGACAAACTATAATCATGATAAAATATACATTAAATTCAAACACATCAATTGAAGATGTTTTAAAAATTAAAGACAATTTCAAGGCATAAACACATAAAGTTTAAAGAGGATTTAAAATGCAAGATGTATATGTGAAACAAGTGAAGAAGCTCCACTATATCTAGCAGTATCATCAACAGAGGCATAAACACTAACGACGGCACTTTGACTTGTGTCGAAGTGAGGATCTATGAGTGGAACAAACACTCTAGTATGGCTACATGATCTAGCCTGACCATGTATAGTAGATCCCCCAACAGTTCAACGGGATGTAGTTAGGGGGTGTATGGGAGATGGCTCTTAAAATTACATGTAATACATATAAACTAATCCAAGAAAAAAATGTTTACAAGAAAACCATTTATAAACTTAAGTAGAATAATCTAGGCTAAAGACCTAAATTGAATAGAGTGTCTAGTTTGATAAATTATGAACCAAAGTATTGAGTTCCATGTAGAAACAATCAAAAAATGTGATCCTAAAAATATAACTTACACTTTTTCCCATTTATAAATAATGCATGTTATTCATATAGTAGAAATATGTAAATATATGTAAAAAATTGAAATAAACCTATTCACAAAATTAATAAAACGACATGTTGTTGAGAAATATAGGGCATCAAGTAGTTGGTGATTTATCTTCAATTAGTAACTAATTGTGAGTTGTTTTTTAATTCTTTAGATTAAGATCTTCTTTACTTATATGTTTAGTTTTCTTCTTCATCAAATAGTTACCAATGCATGACTGTAAAGAGATAAGATAAGAAGAATGTAGTCTATCATCTAGGGCCAAAACCTCTCACTCTTTGAGAGGAAAATGGGCACAAATTCTTCTTATATAGACTCCAAATGATGAATACCAAGACCAAGACCCTTGACCTTTTCCACTCCAAGACCAAGACACTAACTCTCTTGAATTTCAACCTTCTGCTCCTTTCTTTGTCATGAATTCTCTTCGAGTTCGAGCTTCTTAGCACCGAGATATCATCATCACCCAGACTTTTTCACTAACATGACACTAAGATCTCTTTACTATAGTTATACTGAAACATAGATATAGTGGCAGCATTAAAACAAACTTTGATCACTAAGGTCTATCTGAACATGTTGAGATGGTCATCAAAACTGTAATGGAAATGAATTATTATGGCACCAAGATTGTAAGAGATTTCAATTGAATCATAGCACAAATCATTACCACCGCACTGTAGCTTCTACCAAACTATGGTCTATATTATAGCACCGAATTGTAGCTTCTATATCAGCTTGTCTGAACCGTGTTTCTCCAAATTTCTCCTTGTTGTACTGAGACAGAGTTACTCCCTTGATTGTGAGATAGCACCAAGCTTATATTTTCAACCATTTACCCTTGACCGAGCTCCTTCCCTGAAATTTCCTCTGCACTCCTATCCTAACCTACCTCTGTAATTGTCATCCAAAACTTTAGAGAGATATTCGAACTTCTTCACAGTGGAAATGCAAAGACCACATCCATATATATATATAGTAGTTGTCCCATAAAAATAAGTAGATATGAGAGTTTGAACAGGAATGTCTCCATATTAGATGAGCCAACATGAGTTTCTTACTTCATATTGAACTCGACTTGCATAGGAGAAACATGTGCATGCCTTGGAGGGCTATTAGAAGATCTTATAGATTGAAATACATTTGTAAAATGCCCAAGAAGGCTTCTTCATACATGAAATTGAGTATTTTTGAAAAACCCTAAAGGATAAAATATCTTTCTCATGAAACCCGTGAAGTAAGCATTACAATAATAATTTTATTTTTCTTCTTTACATCATTTTTCAAAAATCATAATTAAATTTCATTATGAAGACTGAACTTAGTTACACTTTTCAACACTCCATATTAACTAGGGAGGTATTCATAATGATACTTGGTCATTCTCAATTTGAAAAATTTCTTATAAGAAGAATCTTATTGGTAACCTGTCTATATAGAATCATATCAACTAACATTGTCACATAGCAAGGCCTTTACTAACAACTCTATCTCTCCATAAGATCTGAGTTCAAGGCTGGCGAGACCAATGATTTATAGACACTCTCATCAATCTCTTTCCCTGAACATACCCAACCCGGGTTCTCGATGTGTGTTCCATCAGGACTATTCCTACCTTGGATTCCCAGTCCTAAAACAAAATTGGTTTTCTACGACTACTCTTATCTTGGATGCCCTATCATAGCCTTAAAGAGCATTGGATGCCAAATGATTATCCAATCCTCCATTTTATCTTCCCAGGTGAAGATCAGAATGATGTGTCTATCTCTCCCTCTCAATTAGGGAGGAAATATCGATTCTAATAAAGGAATGTACTCATTCCTACGGAAGGATTGTATCTAAGCTACCTCTTGGCTTATGAATTTTTGCTTCCAAGTTTCTTCCAAGAAAGAAAACTTCTTTCCAGCCTCCCTCTTAAATAGGTACCTACAACATCACCTCAGGTAGAGATGATGGGACAATAAGCTGCTTGAAGAACTCCTTCCATTGATATCATGAATTTCTTCTTTGCCACAGAGTCTTCATCTTTTTGGACTTGTTTATAGGGAACATACCATCCATCACTTTCATCCATGAGTCAGCCATGTTGTCATTCCTTTCCCCAAAAAGTGATCCATTAGTATAGATCTGGCCTTGCTTCATGCCATGCTACCTTCTTCACATTATATTGTTCAGAAGGATCTTACATCCTTCTACATGGTACTTGGGGAATACATCCACAATTCTTCCTTTGGCAGTCTTGCATAAGCCCATCCAGATATTGTTCAAAAATAAGAAATGAACACTTAAATCAAATTTACCTTTGTGATGGTCTTTCATCGTGACATCTTCCTATCGGCATGTTATGAAGCCACCACACAAAAAGATAGAAAAGATAGATCAATGCCTTAGAATTTAGCCTCTTCGAGGGGGCAACCTCCTTTGCATTACACAAATGAACAATTCTTGGATGATACAAATTACTAAGCCTCCCTTCTATATATAGGAGTCTAAGGGGTCACAATATAATCAAGTCAACATAATAGTAATAACATAAGGGCACAACAATAACAATAGTGGGTTTCTATGGGGCACACTAATAACAATATGGGGACAACAGGGGCACAATAATAACAATAAGGGCTACAATGAAAATAGTATGGGGGAATCACTAGTATTATGGGGACCTAACATGCCCCTCTCCTTTTGAAAAGCATTGTCCTGAATGCTTGAGTTGTTCTGTATGCTTCTATATAAAATTCTTATTCTTCCATGTAGAATCTTCAGCAGATAAGTTTTTCCACTTGATGAGATACTTTGAAATTGATCGATTTCGTAACTGTCGAGTTCTTGTTTCTGTGACTGCTTCCGGTTCCAATATGATTTTCCTTCATCGTCAAGTTCTAGAAATATTGTTTGAACTGGGAGCTTGTCACCTGTAATCTTCTTTAAACATGAGACATGGAAAACTGGGTGAACTCGGGAAGATGCAGGAAGCTCCAATTTGTATGCCATAGTACTAATATTTTGCAATACCTTGTACGGACCTTAATACTTTGGTGATAATTTATTATTCTTCTTAGCTTGCTTGAGGGACATTTTTTTATATGGTTGTAGTCATAGGAATACCCAGCCACCTACATCAAAACTTCTTTTGATGCGATGTTGATCTGGCAGTTGTTTCATTTATTATGCACCAACGTGAGGTTATCCTTTAAGAGTCAGAGAACTTGTTGTTGATGCTCAATGTGATGTTCCACTACTTGAACCTTAGAATTTTCTCTTAAATATGATGTGATGGATGGTGGATGATATCCATAAAGTGCCATAAATGGGGTCATTTTTTTTGCACTATGGAAGGAAGTGTTATACCACCATTTAGCTAGAGTCAACCATTTGACCCATTATGTCTATTTATCAGATAAAAAGTAATGAAGATATCCTTCCAACATTTGTTTACTATCTTAGTTTTCCCATTAGATTGAGTATGATAAGATGAGCTATGAGCTAACTAAGTATCGAGAAAAGAAAATAATTATGTCCAAAAATTTCTAGTGAAAATGGGATCCCTCTCTCTTACAATAATATTTGGGTTTCCATGTAGCTTTTGAATTATTTCCATAAATGAAGTAGAAACTATACTGGCATTAAATGGATGTGACAATGCACAAAAGTATGCATACTTGGTAAGTCTGTCAACTACCACCATGATGACACTCTTTCCTTCGGACTTGGGTAAACCTGTGATAAAATCCATTGAAACCTCCTCCCAATGTTGGATTGGATTGGATAAAAGTTGTAATAGACCTGGGGTCTTAACTTTTTCAACTTTATTTTGCTGGCAAACCAAACATTCCGCACCAAACTTTTGAATATCCAATTTAAGTGTTGACAATAATACTGAGAGGGGGGGGTGAATCAGTATTATCTAATTCTTTTACCAAATCTTTCTTATTTATACTTCGAATTATTTTTGCATACCAATACCATAAATAATGAGCATGAACAAGAAAATCAGACAGTCACATCAAAGAACACCAGATATAAGGTGGAAACCCAATGTGGGTGAAAACCACCTGCTGCAATATGTCTCTATCTTCTTTCAAATTAGAAACTCCTTTTACAATGGTCTTGTACTGGTGCAGTCCTTTACCAGTACGCAGGCTGCAACCTGCAGAGAGCTACAACTCTCTCTCGTTTTCCAGTCTCTCCTGGAAGGGAGCTACAACCCCCCTACTTCTTTTCAAGGACCACTTTTCATAAATTTTCAAACTGGATCCATATACATCAAATGATCATCAAGTACATGTAAATTATACAGTCAGCTGCAATAACCATATCAGCAATAACAGAATAGAACCCAGAACACCTTATCAACAGAAAAATTCAACCAGCAGAAGATCTTAACATAGTTACGTGGTTTTTCTTTTTACTAGCCTGCGTTGCTACGCACTTCACCCTCTGCCACTCTGCGTATACCCGTAGAGATCCTTCTGCTGAACAGCGTGGCCACGCACTGCTCCTTTCACTGATCTGCGTACAGTACGCACCTAATGGCACTATCGCGCCGCGTACTTCCCAGGAGATACGCACACAAAAGAATAACTGCGCCGCGTACTTTCACAGCAGATACACACCCAATAGAATAATCGCGCCGCATGCTGCTACAGAAGGCACGCACCTGAACCACTGTTGCCCTGCGTATCTACGCTCTGAACCTTCGGCGCCTCTGCGTACCCACGCACTAAACCTTCGGCGCCTCTGCGTACCCACGCACAGAACCTTCGGCTCCTCTGCATACCCACGCACTGAACCTTCGGCGCCTCTGCGTACCTTGGACTAGGGCTGAAATAACCTCAGATGCTCAGATC
>APFE030310193.1:3548-24339 GCA_000404065.3 Pinus taeda
CCAATTGGTCTGACCCAGTGCCATCCTCCTAGCATGAAAGCCCTCTTCACCTCATGAAAATCTAGATCACCCAACACTATGATGTTTCACAGAGAAACCAACAACGCTTCCTTACAAAATACAAGATTCCCGCCTCTGGATCTCTAGGATGAGGGATCCATATATAGATATTTGTAGGTGGGTGAGTTAGCCTTTGGGATTTTGATGAGTGTCATTTCTCTGATAGTTCTTGGTTCCGCTTGGAGATTTCATGATCTCTTACTCATCCCTAGGCGAATTCAGAGAGGCAAGTGTCAAATGGGCAGTTTCTAAAAGATTCTCTGGGTTTCCACCTAGCCAACTGCCTCTCCCATTTGTCTGCTCTCGCTCATCACACCCTACAAAAGGGCTTTTCAGCATGCATCACACTTTCTGCATGTAGTAGGTGAGATGCATTGCACCCTTAGCACTGAGCAGTTTGTATGGTCTAGTTTTGTGCAGTTCTGAGTAGTTTTTCAGGGAGAACTTCTGGGAGATGATGTAATTAGCTGACCTTGTTCCTTTAGGGTATGAAACAACAATTTTAGGGGCTTAGAAGCCCTTGATTTATGGACATATGAGATTGGGGTTGCAGTGCCCAAATATTTCTATAACAATTGCCCCCTAAAGCATGAGGTCATAAATATTTTGATGTTGGGTGAAATGCTTTATCTTGAGGATCCGAGGTTTTTCGAACTGGAAGGTGACTTATAATAAGATACAATACAATACATTATCATCATAATCTTTTCATGATCTAGCTGAGGCGGGCATCCCCATGCTCAGCTTTATAAATTCATTTTCATGTACATAGGATAAACAACCGTCTATGTGGCAGACTGATGATTCTGGTAGAGCCATCATCCCTTAGCTTGGATGATTACCTGTGCAGCTATGATGTATATTTGATGTCTTTATTTTCCTGAATATATCGTAGCCTGGATGGATGAAACTAGATCCTGGGTCTTCAAACTCATTCAATCTTTGCCCTAAGTATAATTCAGTCCATGTGAAAGGATGTTCTGATGTGGAACATGGAAAGACATCCCCTGATTACCAGCCAATGATGTAAGCTATTAATAGGCGCGAGAGGAATCACTGATAATGATAATGACCCTCAAGGTATGGTAGTACAATTCACATGGTGCAAATACATGAGTCGATGTCGAACACCATGCAAAATCTTCCAGTTGAAGGCCATTGATGTAAACCTGTCGCCGAAAGTGAGAAACTTGCCATTGAGGCATGAGGGCTTCAAAGTGCTGAAAGGGTTGTTCCTAGGTCAATTTCTTGGATAATGAGCTGCTGTCGACAAGAAGTGACCCGTTGTAGGAGGGCCTTAATGAATCCCACATCTACGACACGAAATGGAGCAAATTATTTTGTGGAGATGAAAACGATCTGATGATACAAGGTTCAGGGTGGTGGTCATGAAAGAATGAAGCGTGAAGGTATTGCAGTGAATGAGGTGTAGGATGGGTTGGTGAATTCTCTGAGCGACTTCTCTTTGAACATATCAGTGACACTGAAATGGATTGGTAGCGTTAACCCCAAAAAAGAATGGTACGAAGGACCAATGGTGATATGACCGGTGAACAAAATAGCAGCTGGTTCCAGGTAAGGTTTGGAACTTTTCAATCACAACAGTGTAAAGAAGATGGCTAATAGAATCACTCGTCACAACTATTCCTCTAGAGGTGTAAACAATCAAATGGAGGCATATGATTGGCTGAAAAAGAGTGGAGGTGGTGGTAAGAACACGACCAAGGCTTAAAATTTGATGATTATGTGATCATAATGGTTATTTACCGAAAGATGGGTTCATTTTTTAATGAGCTTAAACTATGGGGGAACATATGCTCATTGTTAGGTTTATTTTTTAACGAGCTTGAACTTCATGTAAACCTGCTCGTGGGTTTGCATGCCCCCAGCATGATGAAAAGAAGAGTCTCTTGTAACTAGATGGAAATCACTATGGTGAAGCATGATCACTTCGCCCAGAATAGACAAAGGTGAATGCTGTGACAGACCAATCACATAACATACAAGGAAATTTATATTGACAACTAGGTGCATGCCCCCCAAGCTTCATTACATTCACCAAACTACTTATGGCAATTAGGTGGATGGAATGAAGGTTCAAGAGATACCGATTTCACTCAGAATCCACTATATTTAAGTATTTGATAGAAAATAAAAAACTGAAGGATGATTAAGGTCGCTGGAATAATTTTCGTGGTAATCCGGAAGATGGGAACGATGGTGGTAATCTTCCCATGGTGCCTCTCCTATCATCATTGACTGAACAATTCCTTCATCTGTAGAATGTACATGCGACCAAGGATCTGAAGAGGTACCATAATCTTTAGACCTATCTATCCAAACACTCAATGAGTGTTGATTTGGGTTTACCGCCCAGGCCAAGAAAATTGATTGCTACAATATTTCTATTGGGCTTGGAGGTAATACCTGATGATGATCCATGCTAACATCATGTTCGGGAATCTTCTGAATCTTTTTAGATATAGAAGATACCATATTGCAGGTCTCCACCATGGCTACTTCCGCTAGATTACTTAGAGGTGGTAGAGCAAAAGTACCCATCAATGTAGGGTCTTTTAGGAGGCCTACTCCGATATTTTGAAGCGATTAAGAGATTCCATGGATCATCGGGATGCTTTCTGTAACTTGTGAACTGTTTGGGAGGAAGGTTTGTTGGTCAACGATTGTAATTCCTCCTTGAAAAGGAAATCCAATCTTTCTGAAGTATGTTGACACAATAACAGCCATAGCATAAATCCAGGGCCTTCCCAGTAGGATGTTGTAAGCAAGGTTTCCATCGATAACTTCAACATCAATTTCTACTGTTTTGCCCCCGAGTTCAACTTGCAAGTTACTTAAAATCCCATAAAGGGTGTATGTCTGTCCATTGGATGCTTTTAATGTCGTTGATGATCGCGACAAGGATGGTGAGCCTAATGTTTTCCAGTAATTCATTGACATAATGCATGTAGATGGCCCCTCATCAATAATTGCTCGATGAACAGTTTTGTTGAGGGATTTCACTTGGATGAGGAAAGCGAGTTGAGTTGGTAACTGGGGTTCATATCCTTTATGATTAAAGGCCACAAGATTGGAATCAGCTGGGTCAATCCCACCTATTGCTGATAATAGAACTTGCTTTTGGGAGGGGCAATTTTGCAGTACTTCAAGTGTTGACATAGCAGATGGTGATTGGGCCAGATCCTCCACTATATTATAATTTTGTGCTACACTAGCATGAGGATTAAATGTCGATTTGTGTACTACTCCCTTTGGCGGCTTTATCGTTAACTCAAGAATGATGCATGGCACAACTTTGGTCGAAGTTGTTGTTGAACTAATATGTTGATCTATAGCCTTGTTGTTCAACAGTTGTGGATTCCTGTAATCTT
Organism: Pinus taeda; assembly: GCA_000404065.3. NCBI lineage: Eukaryota > Viridiplantae > Streptophyta > Pinopsida > Pinales > Pinaceae > Pinus > Pinus taeda. The sequence continues at coordinate 7,001 of APFE030310193.1, forward strand.
TATTCCTTGTCGATATCAAAACATCATTTTGTTTCAAAATGGAAAACATAAGCACTTGGGATGGGGAACCATTGTCTCTAGTAACCAGATTGGTTTCCGGGTTTGGAAACAGGTTAGTCAATACTGCTGAGGTTTTTGAACTCTTTAAGAACTTCTTAATCTCAGCTTTATAAGGACATTCTCTCGTCCATTGGTCTTCATCACATATGAGACATGGCCCAGGAGGTTTCTTTTGCCTAGAAGGGTTTGTAGAAGATTTTTCAGGAGACGAATCATCTTGTTTCCTCTTTTTGCTTTTCCCTTTCTTCTTGCACCCTTGTTGCTGTGGTTTTTTGCCTTTGTTGGTCGACAAGGCATTAACCTCCGAGGTAAGAAGTTCTTCATTTGCATTTTGATCAGTAACCGTGTGGGCTTTCTTAGATGTAGCCTTTGCGGTTTTTGTGCTGGTCGTACCTATCACGCCATCGCTGGCATGAGAGTCTTTGTTTGATTTAGAAGGAGGAGGAATGGAAAACTACGATCTAGGAGCATTAAGAATTTTGTCATAGAGCGTGCCAGACTGAGTATAGATCAAGTCTAGATATTATGGACGGGCAATGACTTGCTCTTCAGTGACAACTCCTCCCTTGGCCACATCTTCTGTAATAGAGGGTAACAGTGCCTTAATAAACCATTTAGCTAACAGCTGATTAGGAACATATGTCCTTACCATTCGACGATGACACCACCACTCATGAATATGATCAGATATGTGAGTGGCTGTCGTCTGCTTAAAATTGGTAAGAGGCTCTGTTCCTATTTCGTACCTTATTGGTAATTGAAAATGGGTTAAAAAGGTGGTGGCAAGGGTGCTGAAGTTATCAAATGAAGCTCTAGGCAATTCGATGTACCATTTTGTTGCCAGACCAGTTAACATTTGCTAAAAAAGACGAAGCTTGATCAAATCATCATTGAGAGTGTTGGACAAACACCACAGATGAAAGGTCATCACATGATTCGACGGATCTTCTCCTGGATTTCTATTGAAATTAGGAATATCTGATGGAAATTTATGAGGAATCGTCAGCTACCAAGGGGTGTAAGCAATTGGATCATTTGTTAGCTGATTCAGATCTGGTAGTTCTAAAGTTGCTATGAAAGGCAACTATTGATTCAGGTTTGGCGAAGCATACCTAAGATAAGATGGGATCGCCTGAGCTGTGGGTCTTTGCATACCAGCATAATGTATTTAATGCTAATAACTTTTATAAGGTTGATGGGCATAACCATTATAATATGATTGTTGGTAAGCGTTTTGAGTATACGACTGCCCATTACCTGCAAAGCTTTGTTGCTCAGGTCCTCGGTAAGCTTGCTAGAATTGTGGTTGTTGATATTGCACCAGCCATGGCTGTGAGACCATTTTCTATTGCCCAATACTAGATGTTTAACAAAGATGAGGGGTTATAATACCCATTTGAGCATGAGTCGCTTCAGTTAAGGATCCACTAATTGGCGGTTGTGATTGAGTTGTGGAGACGAGAGGCTGTTGTATTACGACCTGAGAGACTGGAGGTTGACATACAACGGGCAACGCTTGTACTTGCGACACCATTACAATAGCTGGTGTAGTGGGAATATTCGACATAGGTTGATTTGGTTGTATAGAATATACAACTCTTGGCTGTTGAGGTAGTATTGGTACCCAACCACTAGATGTGATTCTAGCTTGACTCGAATTCTGTTGTGAACTCTCATATGGTTTTTCTCCCAGAGGGAACAATGAAAAACATACTACCCTCCATATGGCGAAAATCCAGTGTTCAAAGGGAAAAATGGCCTTTGGAGAGTGGACTGTCCAAATTAATGCTGTTGCAAAGGATCAATTGTTGAGACTCAACATAAGAGATTCCAGATAAGGTTCCGGATGAACAAATAGGAACAAACCATACTATCGAAACAGTCCCTGAGTGGACTCCATCTAGTGGTTGAGAACTAGTTGGGATAGATGGTATACCAACGAACATTATCAGAGTAGCAGCAGGAGGTTCTGCTACTGTTGTGTCTGATGACACAGTCCTAGATGTTGTTGGTTTTTCAGACATATTTAGTCTATCCAAAAGACTTCCTAGCGATTCTATAGGAACTTACGATGAAGGGTAACTAACTTCTATATCAAAAGGATATACGTGGATCCCAGTTCCAAAATGCAATGGTGTACTGCATGGAAGATCCTCCACAATCTCTTCTATAGCAATCATTCCAGGTGGAAGAGGTAGACTGTCAGGTCCGTAAACATTTCTGGTGTCGAAGAAGGTATAGACTTTGCAGCGATAGATGCTGGAGGGGTAACACCTTCCGAATTAGCCCTAGATTGAGATGGTTCAGAAATAGAAGTGTTTTCTACTACACTAGGATCAGTTCTAGTGTCCTCTTGTAGCTGCGGAACTTCTTCTGTAGAGGCAGGGATACTAGAAATAGTTGGAGTAACCGGAGTCTCTGAGGATGTCGAAACACAAGTTTCAAATAAACCAGAAGACTTCGACCCAGTTAAACGAGATCACTTGGCCTGGAATGGTTTCATTTCTGGAGTCAAAGAAGGTTGACTCATTAATCTCCATGAATGATGGGGTTTTGATTTACTTTCTTCCACGATTGTGGATTACTTGATCAACTCAAGATAAAAAAGGGGGAAATGTGATTCCTAATTAAATGAATCTTATGTTGCTTTGACACAACTTGTTTTTTCAATTTTTAAGAGTCGAGAAAAGGCTAAAGATGACTCTAGTTGCCTTCAATTTTTAATGAGCCTAAAGTGACAAGTGCTCAGATGGACCTTTTCTATTAAGGAGTTTGAAAAGGAATGAAAGTGACTACTCTAGAAATCTAGAAAGAGGGATTACCAAACCAATCACAAAATTGCAGAATACTTTTTAAGGTATGGTAGTTAATCTTCCCGAATGTTGTGTTCAGTGAATTGCGATCGATAGGGCGATAGACATGACTTCCTAAGGATAAAGGATATAGGCTATTGTGGTCTCCCAATATATACTCGACGGTACGTGGGAGCACAAGTCCATACTGGCACTTGTCGTACCAAAGAGGAGGAATCACCCAACCTACGATGAAAATGATAATCACCAGGATTTATGATTCTAGAATACGTCTCTAGCCTAGACTTCTAGATGTTGTGCATTAAGTTCCAAATCGATTTTATGTTCATTGAAATTTATTTTACAGTTGGTCTTTCTTAAGAAGTTTGCCTTTAAGGTTCACCATGTGATGTAGATATACAATTCCTAAATATGCAATTGAAAATGATAAATAGTCATTTACTTTATTTTTGCAATGAAAATCCTAGCTACTAAGGAAAGAAAAGTAAAATTCTTTCAACATAGAGTAGAGAGCACACACTAGGATGAAATGTCCTAAATCAATTTCCACACACAGTCTAAATGCAAATACACATGCATGTATTTGTTTTCCACTTTCTTAATGTGTGAATGACAAAAAGAATGCTAAGTACAAATCTGAACTATTTTTCTTTCAAAGTGATAGTACTAACAATTTTCTTTTCAAAAAACGAAAGGAAGACTAAGACAACAATTTGCGATTTCAAATTTAAAGTTGCTTTCGACACTTGAAATACTATTAATTCAAATCAAATACAATGGCAAAAGTGTAATCGACTATCAAAAAGAGGAATATTTTTTTCTTTTACTGAGCGACACTTTCAAATCGAAAGACGACAGTTCGATTAAGATACTGTTTGCAAAGGAGAATTGTAAATGATGAAAAATACATAAAAACATTCACAATTCTTTTAACAATGGAGGTTGAATAATGCAAAGGAAGGGAGTTTCAATAGTGATATACTGATCATAGACAACAAAACTACTGAATAAAGCTGAAGATAATGAAGAAAAAACCAAAATCTTGAGGCAGAAATAGTATCATCTAATCATCGCACTCGTAACACAGGGAAACAAGGATGCATCTCTCCTGTAGCACATGCCAAGTGCGATGCATCCTGATTGCCAATGAGAGATAGTGCGATGGTCCAGGGACGTGACTGGGCTTGGTTTTTGCTCATAGTTTGCAGCTTAGTTCAGGGATTTAGGCTAAGCTAATGATAGGCAGTAGACACAAAGCATAGGCGCTGATATAATGAGGTTATTTGAGCTACCACCAAGGCACTTAGGATGCTTACAAGTCAGATGTTCAGTTCATAAACTAACCCGAAGATTGACTGAAGTAGCGTTGATCTACATTGCAATTGCAGAGCGAAAACAATTCGAAGGCTAGTTGGCTTAACTTCAGGCTCCGTCTGTAGTTTATAAAGAAAACAAATAGAAACAAGTAAACAAGCAATTCACTCCCCAGTGGAGTCGCCATTTTGTTATCGGGAAAACTAGTGTCCATTCAGAGCTGCTAGTCCCACTAAGATGGGTAGCTATCTTAGAAACAAACAAACTAAAGTTACTTGTATTTTCCTTTATGAGAAATAGATGAGAGAGAAGCAAAGAGTACCAACCTCAGTCTTTCACTTGGCTCCTTGCTTGTTTCCTCTCTCCTTTGACAGAGCTTTGCAACTCCTTCCTTACTTGTCTCGCTTCCAAGAACACTTGTAGAGTCAAAGAAGCATAATATCATCAAAGCATAGAGATCTATAACCATAAACAATATAGGATCAGATATATATCAACCATACAAATGCATATATCAATACAAGATTCAGAAATATACAAGAATATGGAGGAAAGCTCAAATAACTTTATTGATAGAAGTAGTAGAAGAGAGTATTACAACCCATTGGTTTGACCCAGCGCCATCCTCCCAGCATGAAAGCCCTCTTCACCTCATGAATAGCTAGATCACCCAACACTAGGATGTTTCACAGAGCAACCAACAGCACTTCCTTACAAAATACAAGATTCCAGCTTCTGGATCTCTAGGATGAGGGATCCATATATAGATATTTGCAGGTGGGTGAGTCAGCTTCTGGGATTTTGATTAGTGTCATTTCTTTGATAGTTCTTGGTTCCACTTGTAGATTTCATGATCTATTACTCATCCCTGGGTGAATTTAGAGAGGCAAGTGTCAAATTGGCAGTTTCTAGAAGATTCTCTAGGTTTCCACCTAGCCAACTACCTCTCCCATTTGTCTGCGCTCACTCATCGCACCCTACAGAAGGGATTTTCAGTATGCATCACACTTTCTGCATGTAGTAGGTGAGATGCATCGCACCCTTAGCACTGAGCAGTCTATATGGTCCAGTTTTAACCAGTTTTGAGTAGTTTTTCAGGGAGAACTTCTGGGAGATGATGTAATCGGCTGACCTTGTTCCTTTAGGGTATGAAACAACACTTTTAGGGGCTTATAAGCCCTTTGTTTATGGACATATGAGATTGGGGTTGCAGTGCCCAAATATGTTTGTAACATAGTTCCAATTGCAATATCGCATATGGTAGGTCGTAGGAGGAATGAGAAACAAACCCCGGCTAAGCCCAGTTGTGATGCGATCAAATCACAATCACAGATTGCAGTGGGAGCATGGAGTAACACCCTAGCCACCACTGATTGCGATTTGCGATGGGGAAATTTTTGACCCAATATTGTTATACACTATATTTTATAACCCCAAGTGGGTCCGCTACTATCACAATGTATGGAATTTGATATTTTCCAAGGGAAAGTGTCGGTTGCGATTTGCGATAGGACTGTCGGATGCGATGTTTTATGCATTGAGATTTATAATCCAAGCGGGTTCGTGTTATCACAGAAGAGAAGTTGGGTTCATACATTGATGGTTTAAGCACCGATTGTGATTGAGATGGAGTCCCTAGATGTGATATGTTATATGTTGTGTTATATAATCTTGATGTGTCCGTGTATCGTAGAGCACTTGTTGTTTGCACTTGGGGTTGTCCGCCAATGATTGGAAATGTCGATAATCATGCTACCAAGTTTGAAAAAAGTTTGACATATTTGAAAGGGGTTTCACCATATTTGTAAGGTGGTTACCATATATCATACATGCTCGAGATCACTTTTCATAAAGACAATCCTGCTTGCTCAACTTGGTTTGTTGTTTAGAATTGCCTGAGAATTGAGGATTCGCTGACATGCTTATTTAAAGGACGCTTTTGTGTTAGAGAAAGGGAGGAGGAGGGGCTAATAGTTCAGAACATGGTACGCAACAACAAATCCTAACCCTTGTAGTAGGCCTGGACCTCACCTTGAGCAGCGGGAGTTTCCGAGAAGTTGTAGAAGGCCCAATTATCCAAATTGGGTGTTTATATAGTCATTTTTGCATGATGTTTCACGAGGAGTTCAGTGGTACTATCTGTTTCTACAGCTAGGCTCTCCATTTTATAGTTATCTTCTAGATTGGAGGTATAACAATTTTTATGTAAAAATATGCTTGTACTTCTCTCTCCTTTTCATTCCATTTAATGAATGAAGGCCTCCCCACTATTGAGCAAGGCTCGGAGATGTAGTCCAAGTTGGATGAACTCTGTAATCAAATATCTGTGTCTTGATCTCATGTGTGATTATTTCTCTTTTATCTTCATTTTATATGTTTATATTCCATGGTTGAAGTGCTCTATTATATGTAATTTTGATGCATCTATAAGCAAAAAAATCCTGGATCAAGTGGTATCAGAGTAGGGCTTAGTTGATGCGAATTGCATGAGTGTGCTAACCAGAAATAAGCCTCAGAGGACATTCATCACGAAGAGGAGACATGGTGGATGTTGAAGCTTATTGAGAAGAGAATTGGTATTGTTGCTTTTAATAATTTGCAAGCGTGAATTACCAAGTGTGTAGCCATGGAGAGTGACAAAGAAATGCACGAGATCTTCGGGCGAATTTCAAAAATGGTGGACATCATATATGAAGCGTATGAGAAGTGAAGAGAGAAGTAGATAGAGAGATCAAAAAGCGATGAATCATCCACATCTTCAGGTTCTTATGCATGTTATTCATCGCCTTCATCGAATGAGGATATTAACTAGAGGTTTCTAGAAGAAAATGTTGAGTTAAGAAGGCTACTGCGAGAAGAGAAAGAGGATAAGCATTGATTCATGCATCAGTTCCAAGTTGTAGAGACAGGTCTAGAAGAGCTTGCCCGATTAAGGAAGCTTCTATAGGAAGAGGAAGAGGAGAAACAGAGGATGCTATGCCAGCTGCCAGCTAAGGGGGAGGCCTTGCAAAAGCCGCCATGTGACCCCTGCAAGATAAAAAGTAAATTTCCGACTTCATGTATGTTTCCTGATGACGATTTCATTGTTTTTTAAAATCATACCATAGGAATTGGCTCCAAACTATTAAACATAATGGGGTATGAGGGGAAGGGCCTCGACATTAATGGCCAAGGCATCATAAACCCCATTAAGGTAGAGGAATTACCCCGCTAGGAAGGACTTGGGTATGTTAGGAAGAAAGTTGGGGTATGCGCTAAAACAACCAGCGAACCACTAACAATAGATGATGAGAAGCCCTCATCAATTATTTCCAAATCGACAGTGGAGGTAAAATATGTTGATTTCCCTTTAGTTTCATCTTCACATAGTATATTTTTTGTTGGAAATGTGGAGATACCAATTACAGTGACAAACATGAGACTCCTTACCAGGATGAGGTACAAGGAAGAAGAAAGACTTGGTGTTAAAAGCCAAGGCATAACTCAACCATTGGAGGTTGAGCAAAGACCTCGATTCACAAGGTTGGGGTGCACTAAAGGACAATGCTCAAAGATGTTATAAGCTTCCATGACATTGTTGAAACAGTCGAGGAAAAAGGATGATGGCAATACATCACCATCAACCTATGGCAGTATGCATTGCAGAGAAAGAGCTGAGACAAGCTCTTATTCCCATGATCATACTAGAGACCAATAAGAAAGGTATAACCAAACTCGGTATTGTAATATTTGTTTTTATTACAACCATATTGTTAATAATGAAGGAAAATCATGGCATAAAAGAACTTGCAATTTTTTGTGGATTTCATAACCATCTGTTTGTTGAGTGCTGGAAAAGAATAACAACACAAAAAAAGGAAAGGCATGAAAGACCCTCTCAACAACAGTCAAAGAAGAAGGTAAAGAAGTTATGAAGGAAGAAGGCTTATTGTACTCACTGCGATAGAGGTGCTCATCAGAGAGCCACATGTTGGAGGCTCCATCTAGAGTGGTGTCGCAAGGACAAAGAATCCGTGCATGAACCAAGTGAAATAGTTGTTCGATCAATGAATGTGCCATAAGAAGGTGACCCATTCACTTTGATAAAGTGAGAGATGGTTCCGCTAGGTGTGGTAGAATGTTTTGGCCTTATTTTTGTGTTGCATTTTAAATTTTAAAAGTGATGATGTGTTTTATATCACTTGTTGCAGTAACAATGATGTTTGAGCTTATTTTGTGGTGCATTTTAAACTGTGAAAGTGATGATGTGTTTCCATCACTTGTTAAAGCAACCATAGTGTCATGGCCCTACTTTTGTAAATCATGTGTTTCCATCACTTGTTGAAGAAACAATGATGCTTGGCCTTGTATTGATAGCTAGAGTATTGTTTCCACTTTTATGTAAACTTGACCACAGAGTATGTGTTATAAAATCGTGGAAAGTGTGGGATGCTTGGCTCATTTTTTTGGTCACATAGCGAAACATGTAATTTGCAAGATATTGTACTACAAGTTTGTAGGGAATGTAGGCGTCTGCTCATCGCTTATGACTCTGAATGACAAAGGGTGAAGGAGAAGGAAGAATGACATGTTAGTACACTTGAGGCACAGACAAAGTACATAACAGTTGCAGATTATTTAATGCTTTTGGAGGACCAAAAGCTTCTCTTAGTGGGGAGAATTGATCCAGGAGGATTGATCCAAGTTCCTAATTCCAATGATCCAAATGACACTCAAATCCAAGTTCAAATGAAGAAGTTAGAGAAAGTCAAAGTTCAAGTTTGACTTGTCCACGTTGCAGGAGGATATGAGATGGAAAAAAATTTCAGTGAATGGGGAAGTGCCAACTGGTAGGAAGCCATTGGGTTCCGCATATCGCATATCGGATAAAAATAGTGGATCGGTTAAAGGAGAATTGACCCTAGGCAAGTGGTGACACGATAATTACATTTCGAAATCGCATAAAGGGAAGGTGTTAAGAATAGCCCCCCGGCGAGATCCCAATTACGATTGCGATATTGAATATCATAGGTCGGAGGAGGAATGAGAATTGGCCCTTGGCTAAGCCCGGTTGTGATGCTATAAAATAGCAATCGCAGATCGCAATAGGAGCATGGAGTAACACCTTGGCTACTACCGATTGCGATTTGAGATGGGGGACTTTTAGACCCAATATTGTTATATGATGTATTTTATAACCCCAGTGGGTCCATTTCTATTGCAATGTATAGAATTTGATATCCCCCGAGGGAAAGTTCCAAATGCGATTTGTGATAGGACTGTTGGATGCGATGTTTTATGCATTGAGATTTATAATCCTGGCAGGTTCGTGTTATTGCAAAACAAAAGTTGGGTTGATACGCCGATGGTTTAAGTGCTAATTGTGATTTCCATTGGGTCCCCGAATGCGATATGTTATATGTTGTGTTTTATAATCCCACCGGGTCTGTGTATTGTAGAGTGCCTATTGTTTGGGCTTAAGACTTTCTGTTGATGGTCGAAAATGTCAATAATCATGCCACCGAGTTTGAAATGAGTTTTCCATATTTGAAAGGGGTTTTGCCATATTTGTAAGAGTGGTTACCATATATCATATAGGCCTGAGATCCTTGCTCATAAAGGCAATCCTGCATGCTTAACTTGGTTTATTTTTCAGAACTTCTCGAGAGTTGAGGATTTGTTGCTATGCTTATTTAAAGGACCCTTTTGTGTTGGAGAAAGGGAGGAGGACTGGCCAATAGTTCAGAACATGGTACGTAGTAGCAGACCCTAACCTTGGCAGCATGTTAGGACATCACCTTGAGCAACAAGGAGGTTTTGAGAAGTTGCGGAAGGCCTGATTATCTAAATCAGTTGTTTTGATAGGCACTTTTGCCTGATTTTTTGCAAGGAGTTTAGTGGTATTGTCTGTTTCTAGACCTTGGCTCTCCATTTGCGTTATATGCCAGATTGGAGGTATAAGGATGTTTATGTAAAAGTCTACTTGTACTTCTCTCTTTTTTTCATGTCATTTAATGAATGAAGGCCTCCCCACTATTGAGTAGGATTCAAAGATGTACTCCAAGTTGGATGAAATCCGTAATCAAATCTTTGTATCTTGATCTCATGTGTGATTAAGTCTCTTTTATCTTCATTTTATATTCTGATGTTCCATGGTTTAAGTGCTCAGTTATATGTAATTCTGATGCACCTATAAGAAAAAAAAACCTGAATCAAGGAGAGTCACCATGTATAACTACACAGAATACATGTAACACCCTATTGACGGTGTTGGTCTCGTCAACATATCAGGGGATATCCCTAGTAAGAAGTCCCAACTAGACCTCACACCATTTGGTATAGGAGTCCCAACTGTGGGTTGTATATCATCGTCTTGATCGTGGTTGCGCACAGAGGCAAGTAAGATGTCCCTCTTGGTCGCAAGGGTGTGACATATGTAGCAAGTCAAGGAAGATGCATGAATTGTTCTAACACATGGAGGGTGAGGTGAGTGTGCCCCTTAGAAACCTGTGAAAGCATAGAGTTAAGAAGGGAACACATGAGCAAAGATGCATAAAAAACTAGAAGGCATGTGAGCTAGTAATCCAAAGTGATGCTTAAACCAAAAAAACATTTCAATAAGATCATACATACTTATATAGGAAAGCCATACATGCATGCATAAGCAAACATATACATATATCATTTAGAGTAAACAAGATAGCTAAAATACAATACGACATATGCATGAAACGTGTTGGCTCTATTATATTAAGAAGTGAAAGTTCCAGTCATATAATACAACAGTGACCAACCACTAGTTCCAATAGCGGAGCGTTACAGTGATTGTCACCTGCTCCTCCAAAGAGATATACTAGCTCTGCAAAATGGAGAGGCCAAGGCTCATTACAATACTCTCCAAGATTTCTCTAATATACTCCTATCGGAAGCTTGGCTAACCAAAAGCCTATCCAATGAGCTATGAGGGACTATATATAGCAAAGGGCGGGGTGGCCCTTGACATTCCCCTTTGTGACTGTTCATCTACCCTCATGGCTCTTCATCTACTCTATGATTGTTACATCCAACTATCGATACTTGAACTTCCACTTGATAAGACATTACATACAATCTGCACATGTGCCCATGTGAGACAAAATAGGCTTGAGCAAGCCATTCAAGACATCACTATGACTCAAACAACTGTGGGAAGACCAACTCTTCGACATCCTCACTGTGGTCAACAATAGTGAATTGATACCAAGCTTGGTAGTCTGCGATGGTGTCTGTGTACTCTATGGTGATATATTTCTGGAAATGAACTCTTGCCTCTGTAGCATCTGGGTACACTGCTCTGGCTCCTCTGTCCAACTCATCTAATAACATGCGCATCATTATCTTGAGTGCATATGGACCAACGACATACTGATGTATGGTGTCTGCACAGATCACTAAGTCTACATTTGTGACTATGCACATCAACTCATCAAAGTATGAGTCAAGCTCCAGTCGGACTTGTGCCATTTTCTTTGCCTCGGTGAGTGCCCCAATAGATGGGATCACATGTGTGTGCACAACAACATCCATACTCCTAAATACCCATGCATGGGAATCTTGCAAGCTAGTGATGAGCTAAGAGAGATCTTCATAGTGTTGGCTCTGACTCTAGATCTATGCCTTTAGCTTGACCACTCTGGGCTTCGTCATCTTGGGAAAGTGTAACGGGGCTCCCTTGTATGTCATTGTCCATGTCTACATGTAATCAATAGTAGTGTCCACGTTTGATAAGATGCATGCTCTCCTAGCACATCACTACTCCCAACTATTGAGATGGACAATTGTCTTATGCAGGGTACCAAACTTAGAATACAATGCTTACATGATTGTCTCAAGGGACAATACTTCATCCAGTATTACGTTCTTCAACTCTGCTTAGGTGGATGATGTAACCAGTTCTCCTCCCTTCTTGGTTGTTTGTAACTCCTTATCCATTCGCTCGTTCTTAGCTATCAAGAAGTTAACACTCGAGCTAGTGGCTTTGACATGTGTTCTAGTAGCATAAACCAATGCCATTGGATGCTTGCACACATCAGACACGATCAGTCATTCCTCAAACTGTGCAGGAGATGTGTGATCATTTGAAGTAGACACTCTACGTGATTGCACAACTCTATGTTGCAACTCGTTGAATGATATGTTTTGCATCTCATCTTCCAGATTGTTTCTAAGGATCCCAGTATCTCCTTGGTCTCTTGGGACTTTCTCCACTTCTACATTTGGTGAAGCTAGTGAGTCGACCTGTTGGTGTTAAGGCATGAGGTTGATGTATTTCTCTAACTCTTGCGGCTCCATATCAGTATCCATCTGCTCAAGTGCTTGTTCAATCTCTTGAGCGAGGTCCTGCTCCTATGACTACTCACCTTGTCTGCTTGGTGCCAACTATTCAGATGAGTCTTCATCTGTCTATACATGTTGTGCCTCCTGTTGTACCTATTCTTGTTGTGCTTCCTTTTCCTGTCTACATAGCTCATGTTCCTTCCAAATTTTCTCCTTCAACTCATGCAACTCCTTCATTATTTCTTGCATTCTTTGTTTTTCTCTCTGCCTTTGCATGGTCCTCCTGCCACGCTATTGTCTCTTCACCTCTATTGCCAAAGATGCTTCCTATACAAGTGGTTATGCTCTGAAATTTCATCTTTTTTCTGCCTCTACCCTGTCGACAATCTTTCTCTTGCCTTTGTTGTGTGCTGGTATGTTTACCTTTGCTGCTGCTGCTACTGCTGCTCTTCTCGACGTTGCTTCACTAACCATTCCACAATCATGCTGATCATTTCATTGGGCCTGGATAAGTTGTAACAATCTCTCCATGGGTCTTCCCCCACCCAATGACATGCCTCGTGGATCCACTAAAACTGTACTCTTGTGCAGTGATCTTTCACAATACATTGCGGGTCATACAGATTGAAGCTTTAGGCATTGAAAGGATATTTTTTGATCTCCTGTTTTGACATCTGCATGCTTAAGGTTTCATATCTCATACAACTGGATCCAGAAGAGTGGGCCAAGGCACCTTCTTCTTCTGGTGCAGTCTAGCTGATACTCCTACCGAGATGTGGTACTATACTTCTTGCATGAGAAGCTTGTCCATGGAAAACTTCGGCAAAACATGCGGAGGCTTCTTCGTGCTATACATCCATATGAAGGTGTCGGATGGTGAGGCATACCAATCCACTATATCGACCAATGCCTCCATTGTTGCCTTTGACATGCAAGGTGGACCCTACTCAAATATCATCTTCTACATGGGGGTGACAAAATGATCTGACACTTGTGTGATAACTCCTTTGAAGCTCCATTCGGAAAACAATTTACAATAAGTATTGACAGAGGTTTCCGTCAATGTCCATGCCCACTTCATGCCCAGGAACTCCTGACAGGAACAAATTGCATCCAAGATGTAAGCAGACATGTAGATCTCTACTCACTGACCCTTAAGCAGTTGCCAAGCTCCTGTGACCTGTTCCTTCAGCTTGTGAGACAACATGTCGGACCAGTTGCATTATTTTCCTTCATTGGCCAGTTGTTCCAATGTGATCACCCAACTCTATGGGAAGGTCTCTGTGTTATCTTGACCATACAAATGACATGCAAAGATGACCTAGTATTGATACGCCTTCTACAGTATCTTCATCTTGTAAATCTGGTTGGGTGTCATCCTGAATTTGGCTGGCTCCTTTACCCAGTTCTTTAAGATATCCCTATGTTGGGCCGTTAATATGCCATTATTATTATCACTTTTGAACACTTATCCCGCCCATTTCCACTATTCTTCATCATATCATTTGTTATAATTTATCATTTAAATCCATTTTATAAATTATTTATGATCTTATGGATGAATATTATTTATTCTCCTTTATTTCTAATAAATTGATGATTATGAATTATTTTATCAATGATAGTTTCAATAAATTAGTTGTAGCATTATTTACCATTTTTAACCTCCAAGATAATTTCTAGATTGAAGATTTGACCATTAAATCTGCCAACTCAGAAATTCGCTGGAATAAGAAGTGGCAGTTTTGCGGTTGAGATTCTGAGCAAATTGAGAAGAATCTGGAAAATTCGGAACATGGGTTTTGTCCAGGACGGACCCAATTAACTTTAATGAAGAACGGTTTGCCCAAATTCGACTCTTGCTGAGAGAAGCATAGGGTTCTTTGAGCATAATTTTCTCAGATTTGCTATTGCGGTCGTCCTCCAAATCTCAGCTGCAAAGCCAAATTCGTCTTGCTTTTGTTGAGAGATGGAAAGAAATATATTTTCTTGTTGATCAACTGGTTAGAATCAATCCAATTTTGTAATACAAATCATGTTGTACTTATCTTTATCGTAACTTCTCTCTGATCTCTCTATTTAAATGAAAACAGAGATCAGAGATGGGGATAACTTCAGGATGACTTTGGGGATTCGAATGATGGAATTGAGGATTTAGAATTAGAGATTTAGAATCGAGAATTCATGATAGGATAGGAGGAAGAAAGGATTGTTTTATGGTGTAAGTCTTAAAGCTTCAACTGTCGTAATGATCTCACCATTTAATGATTAATACATGATTTGGGAGTTGCTGTTCATTCTGTTCATCTGAAGTAACCCAGCAGCATCCGCTGGCGGCTAAGGGCCCAGCCTCTGGTGGAGTACGCTACTGCTGTGTATCATATATTTACAATTGTTGCCGTGTGATGGTTTGATTTCCATTTCATTTCTTTAAATTGTTTTGTTCAACGATCTTTTGTTTATGAACATTTTGCAGAATTGCTTTGTTATATTGAAATCATAATTGGATTGCATGAGTGATAGAACTATTAATGTACTGCTGATAATTTTGATCTAATATTGCGCTGTCTAATTAAGAACTGTGGTCCATTTAATTGCTGCTCATTTATAATTTCCTTAGCTGTTCAATTAAGGTACTATTCAAATATAACTGCGATTGTAATTGCTTCAATAACTGCGATTAATGTTCATGCTGTTGGATTAAGGTTGATGATTCAATTACATTTATAGTTTGTTTTGTCTTTCTAATTACTTAGTTTTTCTATTCAATTCCATTTTAGACTTGCTGTTCCATTTACGGTCGTTCTATTTTAGACTTGTTGTTCCATTTCCTATTTGCTGTTCTATTTTACTCTCTGCCGTTCCATTTACTTGCATTTGCTGCTTTGATGTGAGAGAAGGTCTAAGGCTGTAGTGAGCCTCAGTAGTCACTGCCTAGCTCCCAGACTGTTAGGGTCCCACCCTAACCCCTTTATTCATGTCATGGGATCACATCATAGTCAAGAGTCAATAAAGCCCATATTAATATTTGTAAGTGGTTAACCCGCAATTAATGAAGGGACCACAGTTAGTTGCAAATGGGCGTAGTTATAGATAGATGGTATTAATAAACACGGTATTGGCCCGTGGTTTGCATGTATGAGTATATATAAATGTAGAGACTCCTGCGAGAGTACGTGTTTTTTTTTGTATCGAGCTCTGCTCTATTGGAGGTTTCCCCCTCGAAGAGGCCTGTGAACATTTCTCTCTGAGTAATAAAATCATTGCTATTCTGTGTTCTGGGTATATTTTCTCGCATATTCTGTGTTCTGGGTATTTTTTCTCGCATATTCTCTGTTTGGTATTACTTTGCAGGTTAAGAAGCATAACAAGTGGTATTAGAGCACTTTCCAGGGCTCGGTGGGATCTCTAAATTTTAGCGAATTTTTTTTTTGGCTAGAGACATGTTTTGGCATCTTTAAACCACGGGATCTATCGTTGAGCGCATAAACCTGCGGATTTGGGGAGGAATGCACGCAGGAAATACAAGAGGTGGTCACATCTGTTGGACTCCCTTGTAACCCCTGTGGGTACCCCTTTAAGTAGTAGCGCATTAGATAGAACCGTGCACGGACTGTCTTCCACGTACCCTCTGGGTATATAGGAAGCCCCATAGCTACCTTGAAGCCTCGCCATAGATAAAATTTCGGCCGTCTTGTGGCTACAGTACACCGAGAATAGCACTCGGAGAGATTACTTGCCCGTACGATAGGGTAGTCCGGTTGTACGGCTAAGGGTACAGTCGATCCTCCTTAGTTATAGCCCTGAAACATTGGGTCGAGTACTACTGTCAGACCCTTATGTATATTGCGATCTGTAGCACCTGACACTCCTCAAGACCATAGTTCCCTTTCTATCGGGGGATCGCACATCACCTATTCCAGATTAGCGAGTGCAGCAGCAGCAGACATCAGTCCCGCAACTCTATCCGATCAGCAGCAGCAGTGATCCACGATCCAAATCTCTCAGATCCACCAGATCGGAGTAGTTGTGAAGGGTTCCTGTGCCTGGCTATAATTTTCGCAGGACTTTTGGCGGCAGTGACATTTTGAGGATTTGACGACTGCAGTATTGATCAAGAAGGAGTAAAACTCCGTTAGGAGTTTAAAAAAAAAAACGAGTCTGAGATCTGCCGAAGCACTTATTTGTGATCTAGCTCATTAGCATTAGGACAACGAGCTGAGCACGGTGGTACCATTCAATTTATGCACAAAAAAAAAAAAATGCGGTCCCAATTTTTCAGCAATTTGGTGTATGGTAGCAACTAGAGCTCAAGCAATGGCCAATGAAAGACTAGACAATCTTGAAACAAGTATGAGCAAGCTCAAAAGTACGCTTAACGACCTAGCTAACATGGTACGGCAAGCCGTCGTTAAGGGCAAGGAGCCAACTCTCGAGGACCACTATAATGACCATGAGGGTGAGTCTAGCCCACTATAATGACCATGAGGGTGAGTCTAGCCACTCTCCTCACGCATGGCGCACTCGTCCACCAACCAACAGAGATCTCCCACTCAGTCAGCGAACTCCCAAGTTGGATATGCAGAAATTTGACGGTTCTAACCCGTCCGCATGGCTACCACAAATGGAACAGTATTTTGAATTAAATCGTCTCGAAGATGATTGGACTAAGATTAGAGTGGCGACCATGTACTTGGACAGTCAATGATGGCAATGGGCATTATAGCATCAGCGTCGCAATGCACCTTTTTCGAGTTGGGTCCAATTTACCAAAGCTCTTCGAGATCGCTTTGACCAGGGAGACTCCTTTTTGGGCAGTCTCACTAAGCTCCGACAGACGGGTACAATGGATGAATA
>APFE030310193.1:26754-59514 GCA_000404065.3 Pinus taeda
AGGTCCTAGGAGAAAAAGAAGGTCAATTTATGGACGAGTGATTCTTGAAAGAAATTTTAATGAAACAAAGGAATTTTATCCAACTCATTACCCAACGGATTCACAATAGAGGAAATGAAGAAATGATTTCCATTTGAAGATTCCTGTCATGTGTTTGCTGCCAAAACATTTTTCGAATAAATCATTTTTTTTGACATAACATCATAGCTGTTGTAACTCAATTTATTTATTTACATACTGTTTTTTCGTTGTTTCTTTTCTAATTTCTCTTATATTTTCTTTTTCAGGTGTTGCTTCATTCAAAGTGTAACTCATCTTCAACATCAATGCAGTGAATAGCTAATTCATTCTTTGCGTGCTTGCATTCTATGATTGTGCATTTTGTTGTTCCTTTTTCTGAAGGGATAACATTTGTGTGCATTTTTGTCGTTCCCGCTGTTCTTTTTTCAAAGGGACATCATTTTCATTTTGCTATTTATTTTCCAAAGGAATAGCACTTTTTGGTTCAGCCATTCATTTTCCTGTTCCTTTTTGAAATGGAACAGCTGTTGTTCCTTTTCGAAAACGATTTGCTGTTCCTTTTCGAAATGGAACAACACTTCTGCACCTTCACATTTTGTTGTTCCTTTTCGAAATGGAACAACACTTCTGCACTTTCACGTTTTGCTGTTCCTTTTCGAAATGGAACAACACTTCTGCACTTTCACGTTTTTCTGTTGCTTTTCGAAATGGAACAGTTGCTGTTCCTTTTCGAAATGGAACAGCACTTCTGCACTTTCATGTTTTGTTGTTCCTTTTTCGAAATGGAATAGCTGTCGTTCCTTTTTGAAATGGAACAACATTTCTGCACTTTCACGTTTTACTGTTCATTTTCGAAAAGGAACAACACTTCTGCACTTTCATGTTTTGCTGTTCCTTTTCGAAATGGAACAACATTTCTGCACTTTCACGTTTTGCTGTTCCTTTTCAAAATGGAAAACACTTCTACACTTTCATGTTTTGATGTTCCTTTTCGAAAAGAATAGCACTTTGACACTTTTCATTTTTGTTGTTCATTTTCCAAATGAACGGCACTTGTGTTTTTGTTGTTCCTTTTCCAAACGAATGACACTTTTGATTTTTGCTGTTCTTTTTCCAAAGGAACGACACTTGCATTTTTTGTTCATTTTCTAAAGGAATGACACTTTTAGTTTTTGCTGTTCTTTTTTCCAAAGGAACGGCATTTGCATTTTCACGCTTTTTTTGTGTATTTTTGCTTTTTTTGGTATGCATTTTCTTTGTTGTTCCCTACACAGAACACCACTTTCTTTTTGAGTGTTTTTGCTGTTCCTTCAAAAAAACAACATTTTGGGAGTATTTTTAAGAGCAACCCTTCCTTTCTCTTGTGGGATTATTCCTAGTTCATCTCAACCACATTCTCCTGATTCTCTTTCATGGCATGAAGTACACTACTTTTATGAGCACAAGAATTATGGATTCTTTTGAAGCAAGTTATTATCATTCAAGTTATGATCTTTAACAGGATAGTTCCTTGATGGTAGATTTTTTTTCAAAAAGGAAACCATTATGTATATACTACTTTACTGCATTGTTTTCTGTTGAACATGATATTGATTGATCATCTTAATACTATGCTGGTTCCACCCTTCCTGGTTATAATCTTCTCTGTCTATAATAAATGAGATTATGGGTATATTTTTTTTCTATTGACATGTTCAACTTCTTCCACCATCCCTACTCTTAAAGAGTATTGAGCCTCCCTCTTTTTATCATAAAAATGTGTAATAACAACAAAATTTGTTCGCAGATGGAGGATAGGGGGTCTCATTACGAGCCAGCCTACTATGTTCATAAGGTTGTAACAAAGTGACATTCCTATTATGGCCACCACACCAGGGTTATGATCCATTGGATAGCTAAATTATCCTCGGAACAG
Source organism: Pinus taeda (assembly GCA_000404065.3). Taxonomy (NCBI): domain Eukaryota; kingdom Viridiplantae; phylum Streptophyta; class Pinopsida; order Pinales; family Pinaceae; genus Pinus; species Pinus taeda. Next base: position 28,691 of record APFE030310193.1, read on the forward strand.
GAGGTCTCATCACGAGCCGGCCTGATCACTTTTGCTACCTCCTAGTGAATGGTAGTGTGGTTATCTGGTTACCACGCTAGCACATTGATCTCTTCTGTAGAACAACACTAGAACTCTCCATTTATAAATTGAGGATCTTGGCTCATATGGGTTAAAAGGAAACCCTGTCGAGGCTATGGATGCCTGCTGGCAGCAGAGGCTCTGCTTATGGTATTGAAGTCATATCTTATCGTCAATTATTACTATAATACCCTTTTCTTATTTTTTATTTTTATCAGAGAAGTTATTTCCTCAATTTTTATCCCTATTTTGAACCTTTATGCATGATAAATTATTTTATGATCAATCACATCATTTTTCAGCTAGAATACAGTCAGCAAAGCATCTTTTTAGCATATTGTTGTCCTTTTTCGTTTTGCATAAACTATCATCAATCCAAAGCATCCTATCTCTTATTCATAGCTATCTTTACACACTTTTCTCTCAATATAACCATAACTTTCATCGTCCTATCATTGATAAGTGTACTCTGCTTCATTTACTGATATATTGTTCATTCCATTGCCTTGCCATCAGCACCACCCCTTTCATATGCTTTATGGTTATGGAACCCATTTTTTCCAATTGGAGGGGGAAATGTATGCATTATGGGATAGCATGCGATACGATTACTACACTTTGCCATACCTTGTTGATTTGACAACATATTAGTATTGCATGTATACATAAGTTTTTCTAATTGAAATTTTTGCATGCATCTTATCTGTTGCTATTCAAAGCTAACACTATGGATTCAAGAACATTGTATGCAAAGTAGTGCTTTGTTTACAGGAGAACAACAGGTATGGGCAGAATTCTATTTGTAGCATGACCACACTATTGCCACTAACAGAAGCGGCTCGAGCAACTTGCGAACATGAACCATTCTTCCGACATTATGTGCTTACCTGGATTCCACCTTTTGCATCACTTTCAGCACCAACTTTGTCTACATCAGCTTCAACAACTGTCAATACATATATGTCATTTCACATTTTTCTTTTTGGAGGTAAAATAGCATAATTTTTTGATTTATTACGAATTTAGGAGAATTTCATGAAAATCCATTTTGAGCATTATTTATCATCCTTCATTTCATAGTTTTTACCACTTCCCATTTTTCAGCGGCATATCATCTTTCGGTTTGGGGGAGTGTCACTTTCATTTATTTCTTTTTTATGACCATGTCATTCATATTCTTTATCATCCATTTATATTCTTTTTCATTCTCAACACTTCCCTTATTCCATGTTGTTTTACACCAAGCATCGAATTCAACAGATAGTAGCAACCACCTCTCTTTGTTTTCTAGCATCGCATGAGGGCATGCTAATTTTTCAAACAGGGGGAGGATTTGCTACGCATGATGGATGTTTTTTATTTTCTTTCTCCTTTAAGGCATACCATTTCAGTGTAGAACTTGATTTCCATAATATTTTTAAAACTATGAACTCAATTCTTGTGATCTCTAGGAAACACAGACATACTATTAAAATATACAAACCCAGATCATTTCAAGTTAAATTGGTTCATAAAATTTCGGAAATTATGCACTCTCACCTACAGCCATTTTGTTTATATCTCATGATCCGTGCATCAAAACAATATGATTTTTGGATCATAGAAGCATTTATATATTAAAAATTTACTTACCACATTTCAACAAAATCTGGTTTGTAGTTTTTGGGAAAATAGTTAATGAAGGTTGCTGTCACTTATATCATATTTTGCTGCAACTTCATATGCACATAATTTGAATGTCAATGTAAAATTTGTTATGCCTTCATCAAAGATTGCTAAAATTGAATATTCATTAAGTAAGGAAGAATTCATTTGTTCTATCCATTTCATGAGCTGAGATGAACATATTTTTTTTATTGCTTGGTTAACACATGGGTTTTTGTCTTTGGGTTGCATGAAGAAATGCAATATATTCAGTTTTCGTTGCATGAGGACATGCAACATATTGAGTGTCGGGGTATGTTAGGCCGTTAATATGCCATTATTATTATCACTTTTGAACACTTATCCCGCCCATTTCCACTATTCTTCATCATATCATTTGTTATAATTTATCATTTAAATCCATTTTATAAATGATTTATGATCTTATGGATGAATATTATTTATTCTCCTTTATTTCTAATAAATTGATGATTATGAATTATTTTATCAATGATAGTTCTAATAAGTTATTTATAACATTATTCACCATTTTTAGCCTCCAAGGTAACTTCCAGATTGAAGATTTGATTTTTAAAAGTGTCAACTCAGAAATTCGCTGGAATAAGGAGTGATAGTTTTGCGGTTGAGATTTTGAGCAAATGAAGACGAATCTGAGAAATCTGGAACATGGGTTTTGTCCAGAACGGGCACAGTTAACTTTTTTAAAGAACGGTTTGCCCAAATTCGGCTTGTACTAAGAGAAACATAGGGTTCTTTGAGCACAATTTTCTCAGATTTGCTGTTGCAGCCGTCCTCCAAATCTCAGTTGCAAAGCCAAATTCGTCTTGCTTTTGTTGAGAGATGAAAGGAAATATATTTTCTTGTTGATCAAATTGTTAGAATCAATCCAATTTCGTAAAAGAAATCATGTTGTACTTATCTTTATTGTAACTTCTCTCTGATCTCTTTATTTAAATGAAAACAGAGATCAGAGATGGGGATGACTTCAGGGGGAATTTTGGGATTCGAATGATGGAATTGAGAGAGATGGAACGAGTATTATTTTGAACTGTAATTTTATTTGCAGACTCTCACTACTGAGAAGACACAACTCAATGTAATGCTGTTCGATTTGATGATCAATATATAAGTTGATTTATTATTCCTTCACATCTTCTGAAGCACTACCGGCAGTGATCACTGATGGTTAAGGGCCCAACCCCGGTGGATTCACTTGTCGTTCCTGTACCATTATTTCATGATATTTATTGTGTGATGGTTTGATTTTATTTCTACTTATCGTAATCATGTAATTTTACTGCTTGGTATTTCCAGACTGAATGAACTGATCTGTTTTATATACTGTACTTAAATTGCATTGCTGTTCATTTCCTTCTTAACAAAGCTCATTGCTTTTTACCAACATGTTGTTGCGCTGTTCATTTCATCTTCAAAGCTGTGCTGATCATTCAAGTAATTTAACAATTTTCTGTTCATTACAGTTATATAAGTTTGGCTAGTCAATTCTAATACTTAGCGATGTTATTCATTTACTTTCTGCAATTATTTAAGCTTACTTTTCAGCATTCTTTCGGTTAGCACAATTGTTTCATTTTCATCAAGTTGTAGTAATACGATTGATTTAATTCTTTGCACTTTCCAATTGGTTATTTCAGATTGTGGATCTTATTTATGTTTGATTTCAATTGCATCAATATCCAGAGGAATGAGTTATTGCTACTGTATCCTCAATTGATGGTTGTTTGAGTGAATGATTTAGATTAGAACATTTCAGTTTCTTGCCGTTTCATTTACTTGCATTCGTTGCTTTGGTGTGAGAGAAGGTCTAAGGCTGTAGTGAGCCTCAGCAGTCATTGCCTAGCTCCCAGATCTATGGTTCATGCTCTAATTTCCTTTCCATCAGTTTCTAGAGGGATGAGTTATCGCTTCCGCACCCTTGACTGATACGCTGCCTTGTGTGATTTTATCATTTTGAAGTAATTTAAGTTTAGCATCCATTTACTCTTGTGTTCTCTGAATGCTGTACTACTAAACATTACTCTTGAGTAAATAGCCGCCTCAGACTGAGTACACTCTTGAAATAAAAAGTCGTCCCTGGGTTGATAATTAATGTGAGGTAATTAGGAGTTTAAAAGACACCTTTTTATCGCTCCACACCCTGGAGTTGGCAATGCTGCCGCGTAGGCTGAAGGTTGTCTCCATGATGATCACTGGCTTTGACAAATGGTACATCTGCTGATAATCTCAGGTCCTGAAGGTAGCAATCTCTATCCCACTAACATTGCTCAATGTCATTGTCTCAGGAACAGTGTGCGAGGCGATCCAATGTATCATGTCTACACATGGGAATGCGGGATACCTACATGGAATCTGGTACAAGCCAGACTTGTGAATGTTCACATAGACTTGGTGGTCTTCGAGATCTTCCCCAAATGTGCCCGAGAATGCATCATTGACCTCTTTCCATTTCAGCTTGATGTATTTGTTTGCAATCAACTTGGTGTCTTCATAGATCAACAAACTCGCAGACACTCGCTCAATTGTTGCTCCAGTTGCGCTTCCTTCAGTGTCCTTTGAACCTTCTCTCTTAGAGGCCATTGATCCTGAACTACTGAGAGATGGATGAACACCTACTATATCTAGAGACATGGCGACATGCATGGAAAGAAATCTATTAGTTAAAACCAAAGAAAACTTGAGGGTACATACCCAGGGATTGACTAGAAATGATTGCGCAATTTTCACTAGGAGGCCGAGAGACTGACTGTCGGAATTGTGCAAAATTCAGTCTAGACTATCGGGAGGCTGGTAGAATTGCCGAAAATGTGCAATGCACAATCTAGACTGGCCTACTAGGTGCGGGGATTGCGGAATGTGCAATTTTAGCTAGCAAGTGCCACAGGCCCAGGAATAGCATTGCACAATTTTCTGGGCCAGCAGTCACTGCCCCTGAGAACTGCACAAGGCAAGACTAGAGGGAAGTCACTGGCTTGAATTGCACATTTTCTGGGAGGAAAGCAGAGCCTTCCCTCTCAGAATTGTGCAATCTTGTCTTGGTGAGGCAGAGTCGGGGCCAAGGTTGCCCATACATGCCGACGAGAAACTAAAAGCAAATGAAGATGTGAATGCATGGCGACAACACTGAGATGCTAGCAAAGACTGAAACGGTGCTTGCAAAAGCTAATATGCATGAAAATGACATCAAACATTCACAGAAATCAAGAAGACATCATTCACACAAGCCAAAACACAAAAAGAAACAGAAATGTCGCAAAAGACAAGTTAAGCGGACTTACCCACAAATAGTTGAGATGGATGTGTCAAAGACTCCAAGATGTGTTGTGGGATGTCAGAGCTTCAAGATCGATGTGAACAATGAGCTCTGAAGTGTCAAATAAATAATTTTGAGGCTCATGACATACATGCCACAAATCTAGGAAAAAATGACACTTGGAGGAAATTTTCTAAAACGATCTTTGCATGTAACCTCCCGCTACTAAAAATAGCTCCCTAAAATTTAGGGTTTCTTTTTTTTTTTTATTTTAGGAAAAAACAACCCATGCATGCAAGTCAAGCTTTCTTAGTCCCAGGTGGAACCGATCAACTCGACGGCACATGCAACAACCTGGTTAACTGAGGGGAAATTTTGCGCAATTTCTAGGAGGGAGCTAGGTTGGCTTTCCAGAGGGATTGTGCAATTTCTAGGAAGAGCAGTTGACTGCTACCCAAAATTGCGCAATTCTTGCGCTGAGCAACACCATTGGGCCAGATTGCATAGTTTTCACTGGGAAACCTATCTAACAAGATTGCGTAGTTTCTGAGCCCAATAGGCTGCTAGTTAGATTTTCACAGTTTCTAGAGGGAATGCTGGTTCCCCTGTAGAATTGCGCAATTTCTTGAGGGAGCTTCTCAGCTAGCAGCTGGACCAAGTCTGGGGTACCATCCTATGAGGGGCGTGAAGGAAGCTATCATGCACAGACTGCTAGAAAACCACTAAAGCTTATTTACCTGACAATGCAGGACATGCTACTAAGGATGGTTGGTAGGGAGGCTCTAAATTGAAGCTAAAGAAAAATTTTGGAGGGTGGTTGTAGCTGCTACAACACTTGGCAACACAGTGGTAAAACTTCAGCTCTCTGAATGGACCTTGTTTGTGAAAAGCAAGTCTAATGCCTCCGAAATTATTGTTCGAGTATATGTTCGTCTTAGTTTCCACACTTGCTTGATTGTAGGATGTAGCATCTCCAAAACTCTTAGTCGATCGACACATTCCAATCCAAGTCAATGCAGTTGTTTCAATTGGAGATTAGGGGTATATTGGTGCACAAGCAGTATAGTCGTCAGAGTTTAGTTTCATTTATGGTGTTGCTCCACCACCAACAGGCTTGGACAGTACCTGAGCGAAGTCACGCAAGAACATAAGCGTCACTCCGCTGCCAATGAGCCTGGTCAGTACCGCAACGGAGTTACTTTCATTGCCTCTCTTCTTAGGAAGCCTTTCTTTTCTTTCACCTGATTTATTTTTCATTTGTTGAAAATTTTCACTTTTTCACTTTTTCATTTTTCATTTTCATAATTGTGCATAGTACTTATTCATTCAGAGGTGGAAGAGGGATCCCGATCTATTAAGAGTAGAAGACATTGTTCCCTTAGAGAAGTAATGTATATATACCTCTGATGTGCTTTTTAAGGTTTCCACCCTCACCTTACTCTACTTGACTGAGTTGACAAGGGTTAACCCAAAAAAACCGACTAAAGTATGTGACACTAGTTAGCACACAAACGTTGTGTTTTCGCCAAGGTTTACTTCGAACACTACGGATTTTCCATCAACGTATCATGGATTGAAAATAACAAGTTCTTCATACGTAGGGAAGATGACAAATAACCAAGTATTGATAACTGCACAAGTTCTCTTGTACGTTACCCAACTTGTTTCAAGAGTTGCACACAACTTCATGTGAAACTAAGCTATGAACGTAAACAATAAAAATACACAAAACAAAGCGGAAGTGGAAGTAAATGCGAAATAAAAGCAAGTAAGAAAACATGCATGCAAGCAAACAAACATGCAAGGTAAGAAGCAAACACACATGCAAGAAAACAAACCAAAAGAAAACAATACTCCTACTCCTAAACTAACAGTGCATGGGTTTTCTCACATGAAGTGACACTTCCAATGTAGCCACTGGCACGTTGGTCAACCCATGTTGGTGAAGACATGGTTCATGGAAAACACAACTGTGGAAACCAACAAACAAGAAAGATATAACAATGAAGACAAACACACCCCAAGTTTAAATGTGTCCATAGAACATATGTAAGCACAAGGGCATGACATGCAATCCATGGACTTATCACGGTGTCATGGGACACTGCATGCAATTGTTAAGCATACGCATACTGTTGACTATGACATGCAAGCAAACGAAAGAAACAAGGACAGCTTGAGTCATGCACGTGTGCTTGCTATGTAAGATTCTTTAAATGCATGAGCGATGGGATCATGTAGTTCGAGTGGAGGAAGCACGATCTATGTGTGAGATTGATCTTCAATGCATATAGACGAGTGATGAGGAGCCTTGGGTGTTTCAATAATTCCTGATCAGAAGTGAAACTAACCTCAGGACAGCAAGGGCCTGACATAACCATCAACTCGGGTTGAAGTGCATCGACAGTCCATGGGGTTTCGACTTCATCAACAGATAGATCATCATAAACAGGCGGCTTTGAAAAATCAACTACGACATAATCATCATCGTGATCAAATATGAGATTAAATAGATCACGACATCTATGATCAGCAAAATCAATGATTTTATTAGCATCTTTATGATCTGATGAATCAAACAGAGGGATAGATGAGAAGCGAAAAAAATCACCTTTTGTGTTTCAAGAAACAGTAGATGAAAAATCAAATGGATTTTCAACGAAGAATTTATCCTCTTCATTGTCGGATGATGGATTGACATCCAATGTGTTCTGCAAATGATCAACAATGGGTACATCCACAGATGGAGATACACATGTGAAATCATGGATAACAGAATCACCAAGGATGTTAGGAAAACACGAAGGAGGCTTGAACATAAGGAAGTCATCATTTGCCGAGGATTGATGCTCAAGCTTCCAATCATACTCTTCATGAATGATAGCGCCGGTTCGTTGTGCAACACCAACTTTGTCGATAGCTTGATCCTTGTTCACAACAAGTGTAGAGTCTAGAACGGAAGAACACAAGACATTGCAATCTGGAGGATCATCCGAGCAAAAAGACGGAGGTTGAGGTACAAACTGCATGTGATAACCCAATGGATTCACAACCAAGCTTTCGTGTAAATCAGAAGGAGCTATGTTGGGAGGATGTGACGGTTGAACAAATGTGTATGCCTGCTCTCCCACATCACTCTGTGATGGTGGAGTTGTTTGATGAGGGGACGATGGAAAGTCACTTGTGACAATGACTGTTTTCAACTGTGATTTAGTAGCTCCATCACCAAAGTACGCTGAGCGGGGCTTGGGCTTGAACTTCTTCTTGGGATTGAATGATTTGTTAAGACAGTATTCGAATCTATCCCAAAGATATTAAAATTTCATCTAACTTTTCTGAGCTTGAAACTGCAACACACGGAAGCATTCCAAAAATTCCATATGTGATTTATGTGGGGCCTTCCATTGTTGTAACAGTTTTTAGTCAAGAGGTTTTGGATCAAAATGGTGGAAAGTAGATTCAATGAGATCACAAAACTGCTCAAGTAAGTGCACGCTGCAAGGAGGCAGACTGCAACACCATCGTTGTGGGGATTCACGAATAGCGTATGCAAGAAGTAGGCTGGCCTCTTCATCAGAACATTCATCTGCCTTATCAAGCATGGCAAGGAAGTCTTGTAAGAACATAGGCCAGGCCACTTCGCCTTCACCATCATATGTGAACTCGGACAAGAGATCAACAAACTCCCTCGTGATGTCGAGAGGTTCGGCATACGAAAATCATAGTGGAGGGGTGAGTATAACATAATCCATGATAGATGTGAAGAGGTTCAAAATAGGATGAGAGGACATAATTTGTCATCTGGCCGTCCTTCAAGTGCCAAAAATGTTGACGATGCTGGACTTGCCAAAATGTCAGGGGATCTCTCCGGTAAGAAGACCTAACTAGACCTCGGATCATTTGGTGTAGGAATCCCAAGAGTGGGTTGTACAATATCACCTTGATCGTGGTTGCGCACAGAGGCAAGTAAGATTTCCTTGTTGGTAGCAAGGGTGTAACATATGCAGCGAGTCAAGGAAGGTGCATGAATGGTTCTAACACATGGAGGGTGAGATGAGTGTGCCCCTTGGAAACATGTGAAAGCACAGAGTTTAGAAGGGAACACACGAGCAAAGATGCATCACAAACTGGAAGGAAAGTGAGCTAGCAATTCAAAGTGATGGTTAAACCAACAACACATTTCAGTAAAATTCATAGATACTTATATAGGAAAGCCATAAATGCATGCATAAGCAAACATATACATATATCATTTAGAGTAAACAAGATAGCTGAAATACAATACGACATATGCATGAAACATGTTGGCTCTGTTATATTAAGAAGTGAAAGTTCTAGTCATACAATACAACCATGACCACCCACTAGTTGCGACAATGAAACATTACAGTCATTGCTGCCTCCTCCTCCAAAGAGATATACTAGTTCTGCATAATGGAAAAGCCAAGCCTTGTTACAATACTCTCCAAGCTTTCTCAAAAATACTCCTATCAAAAGCTTGATTGACCAAAAGTCTATACAATGAGATATGAGGGACTATATATAGCAAAGGACAGGGTGGCCCTTGACATTCCCCTTTGTCACTGTTCATCTACCCTCATGACTCTTCCTCTACTTTATCACTGTTACATCCAACTGTCAACACTTGAACTTCCACTTGATAAGACATTATATACAATCCGAACATGTACCCATGTGAGATAAAATAGGCTTGAGCAAGCCATGCAAGACATCACTATGACTCGGATAACTATGGGAAGGCAAACTCTTCGAAATCCTCATGGTGGTCGAGAGTAGCGAACTGATTCCAAACTCAGTAGTCCGCAATGGTGTCTGTGTACTCTATGGTGACATCTTTCTGGAAACGAACTCTTCCCTCTGTAGCATATAAATACACTGCTCTAGCTCCTATGTCCAACTCGCCTGATAACATGTGCATCATTGTCTTGAGTGCGGCTGGACTAGCGACACACTGATGCATGGTGTTTACACTAATCACCAAGTCTGCGGTCGTGGCTATGCACATCAACTTGTCAAAGTATGAGTCAAGCTCCAGTTGGACTTGCACCTTTGTCTTTGCCTCAGTGAGCGTCCTGATAGATGGGATTGCATGTGCATGCAGAACAACATCTGTACTCCTGAATACCCGTGCATGGGAAGTCGGCAAGCTAGTGATGAGCTACGGGAGATCTTCATAGTTCCGGATCTAAATCTAGATTTGTGCCTTCAGCTCAACCGCACTGGGTTTCAACATGTTGGGCAAGTGTAACAGGGCTCCTTTGTATTTCATTGTCCATGTTTGCATGTAATAAACAATAATGTGCATGTTTGACAAGATATGAGCTCTCCTAGCACATCATTACTGCAAACCGTTGAGATGAACAACTTGTTTAGGTACGGTACCAAACTTGGAATACAACGCAGTCATGACTATCTCAATGGGAAATACTTCATCTTGTATTGCCTTCTTCAAATCTGCTCGGATGGATGTTGTAACTAGTTCTCCTTTTTGCTTGGTCGTCTGTAACTCCTTAGCCAGCCTTTCGTTATTAGTTATCCAGAAGTAAACAATCGAGCTAGTGGCTTCGGCATATGCTCTTAATATGGTCAAATGGTTATCTTTTAGAACATGGTATAGAGGAACTATACCAGACACTTTACTATACACCTCATGGCCCACAATCTACCACACGCGACACCTACCTACTTACACGAAATCAACACAATTTTATTATGCAGCAACCGCCTATTGACCTGCGCCCGTGGCCAAAACAATCGGGAAATTTCTGTCAAAATCAGTATCATAGTTCTGTAAGTTTATAATTTGATTAACATAACCAATCTGCTAAATAAAATATCAAATCTGTCAAAATCACTATCATAGTTCTGTAAGTTTTTAATTTGATTGTATCGTGTAACACGCTAATAATCAATCATAATGGCTATGAAGGAGTAACACGCTAATAATCAATCATAATTGCTATGAAGGAGAAAAAACGCCATGATAATGTGAAAAGATAAGTTTAGTTTGAATATGGAACAAAGTATATATATATACATATATATATTTCTTAGTTTCGTAACTGATTTTGATGGTAGATTTTGCAACCCAATTGGCAGGGAGCATGACTTTATTCCATATTGTGTGGATACATAGAATCTGGACATAAAGATATTTAAAATTGAGTTATTAAATTTTAATAAAAAAATTTTATTTCGTAAAATAGTTTAACAAGGATTTAATTCTTCAAATAACCTGGAGATTGGATTATTTTCCCTCAAATTATATTAATAAAAATCATAGTAAATATGATTGTGTTAGATTTCACTTTAATAGAGAAGGGTATATTTTTAATCGAAGTTCAGTTGGCTGTTGGGTTAGTCTTTTTAAAGTTAAGTGGAATATAAAATACGTTTTTATTTCATAAAATAGTTTAACTAGGATTTAACTCTGTAAATGATCTGGAGATTGGATTACATTTTCTGAAATTATATTAATAAAAATCATAGTAAATATGATTGGGTTAGATTTTGAGTCGTCTAATGAGCGGAGATCTTTAGACGTCTATATATATAAATGTTAAAATAATATATTATAATATATGACCAAATAAATGTTTATAATTATAAAAAACTTAAATTTAATGATCTAAATTAAAATAATTTTTAATTATTAATGTTTTAAATATATGTCAATATTAATGTAGTAAAATATTTTATTATTGTATTTTTAAGTATAATGTCATAATTAGTATTAAAATATTTATTGATAGCTCATATTGAATATTTTTTTATATACAACATTAAGATATTTTATTTTAACAAATTTTTGAATATATAGATATATACTCGCATAGATCCATCTTAAACATCTAACATGAGCCAAAAAGGATCTAATTTTTTCACTTGCAATTTTTTTTTATTTTTTTATTTTTTTTTCAGAAGAAAAATCATATTTTATATTGATGAGAATATCATTACATATATTCGGTTTATAAAAATTAAACCAAAATCTCGTAAAGTAAGGTTCAGATCAAAGCACATTTCAGCTTGCTGATAGCCATTGTCATAGATGCATTGTCGTAGATGCATAGAGAAAACACATTCACATATGGGTTGTAATGAAGAAACCATATAGGCGAAGATGTACATAATACATAACATGAGGCAGTATGTTCAATAAAAACAAAGTCAAATGGCTTGCTTATCTTTTGAAGAAAGGAAGCCTATTTCCCTAGATAGTCTAGGAAAGCCTTGATGCTGAGCAAAATGGATGAAGTGGGCCGCCGATAGCTGTTAAAGATGGAGTCGTTCCTCCATTTCCAGATAATCCAGCAGACCAAGAGAAACAAAGTGCGCCGTGAGTCTCTCTGAGCACTCCATCAGTAAAAACCATCCTGTACAGAGGGAAAAACAAGGTAAGGAAAATCCTTGGATAAAGAGAGTTCATACCAGATTCGCAGAGACGCTTGGCAGTGAAAGAACAAATGATGGAGTTATTTAATTTTTTTAATTTTTTGATTTTTTAAATTTTTTTTGGATCAAAATAGCAAAATTTCAATTTTGATAATAGACTGACAGAGTCACTAGATTATAAAATAAGCTTCTGAGCTCAATAATTTTTACTTTAATTCTAATTCTTTATTCTATTTATTTATAACTTCTAATTATTTCATTTTTTTATAACTTCTAATTATTTCGGGGAAAACCACTAAAATTTTAGAAATGGTAATTGTTGCCGAGGGAATTTCTTGGGAAGACCAATTCATGTTTTTATTACGAGGATAAAATTGTTGTTTTTCTATATTATATATTTCGGCTTTGCTTTCAGAAAAGGGGATTCTTTGATTATTTATTTGGAAAGTAATTAGAATATTCGAAAATTACTGGCATCTCTGTTGTAGTGGTAAGATGGGGTTTGGGTATATTGAGTTTTTGTAAGGTAATGAATCTAAAAAATAAAAAAAATTATGAATTCAATATTGTCATTTAGTTTGGAAACTAGAGTTGTTGTAGTTTCAGAGGAAAAGTTATGGTAAATCTAGATATTGCGCATCTGACTCTATGGTGGAGTTTCTTATAGTCACTCGGAGAATGGTTACTTATCATGATTTTTATTGCCATTAAGGTGAGACTCTACATTGGGCTAGCAAGATCTTATCTTCGGTGTTTGTATTAGTTGGAAGGTAAAATATTTTTTAGAGTATAATATTATTGTCATTATTAGTAGGAAAATTTATGTTTTTTGTTTTGTTTTTTTAAATTTTATTTTGAATTAAATGAATAAATTTCAATTTTAATGATAGATAAATACTTTTATAACATTACATTGAGTTATAAAAATAAAACTTTTGACTCCAATAAAAAATATACCCTATTTATTTATTTATTTTAAAAAATATTTAATTTTAATTATAAAATTAAAATAATTAAATTATTCCTTTATAAAAAAATTAGTTTTTTTCGCGACAATAAATCTTATTATATACTTGAAATGTCAACACTAAAACAAGTACTATAAATCATATTCCGAATGCTCAAACTCGGGATTCTCACTACGGAAATAATCTTCAAAGAAATTAAATATCTTTTAAGTTATTACTGCTATAAAAAATATTTAATATGTACATTCTAATCTTAATACATATAGCTAACTATGATTAGTATCAGCATAGATGAAAACAACTTCGCCAAAGAATGTACGGAACGTTTCGACCAATTTAGGGAGAATGTGCAAGGAGTCTTCAACAAAGAGAGTATGGCATGATGGAGTTTAAATTACAATAAATTTAAAAGAATTTGATATATGTACTAGCTTAAGAATTTGGTTTTATAATTTTTATTAGATGAGAATTTCATATTTGCATGTGATTAAGGTGTGAGAAATTTATTTGGAGGGTTTATTTTTACCAATTAAATTTACATTTTTATTTATTTATTTATTAAATATTTAGAAAGGTAAATATTTATTTCAAATTTTATTATAAAAATGTTTATATTTGATACATTGATATTTCTATATTATTTTATAAAGTTAAGATTAGGATAGATACAACGATATAATCGTTTATATAAAAAATATTTATATTTATTTTTTGACTTAGTTATCGGAGAACCACAGTACTAAGCATTTTTTGTCAATGTTTCAAATCCTAACCGGGATCTATCATCAGGAATTTATGAATGATGATATTAGAAAAGCTTAATTGAAGGATATTAGATTCCGTAGTTCTTCTTGCTATCTTCACTCTAATTTTTTCGAGTAAAATGATTTCACTCCAAGTATCTCCTCCGTATAGGGACAAGATTATGGATTTAAGACCTTTGTGGTTTATATCTTTTGACTTAGTTACCGGAGAACCCACAGTACGAAGCATTTTTCGTCAACGTTTCAAATCCCAACCAGGATCCATCATCAGGACTTTATGAATGATGATATTAGAAGAGCATAATTGAAGGATATTAGATTCCGTAGCTCTTCTTTCTATCTTCACTCTAAATTTTTCGAGTAAAATGATTTCACTCCAAGTATCCCCTCCGTATAGGGACAAGATTCTAGATTTAAGACTTCTATGGTTTATATCTTTTGACTTAGTTACCGGAGAACCCACAGTACGAAGCATTTTCTGTCAATGTTTCAAATCCCAACCAGGATCCATGATCAGGACTTTATGAATGATGATATTAGAAGAGCTTAATTGAAGCATATTAGGTTCCGCAGTGCTTCTTGCTATCTGCACTCTAAATTTTTCGAGTAAAATGATTTCACTCCAAGTATCCCCTCTGTATAGGGATAAGATTCTGGATTTAAGACCTCTGTGGTTTATATCTTTTGACTTAGTTATCGGATAACCCACAATACGAAGCATTTTCCATCAGCATTTCAAATCCCAACCGGGATCCATCATCAGGACTTTATGAATGATGATATTAGAAGAGCTTAATTAGAGGATATTAGATTCCGTAACTCTTCTTGCTATCTTCATTCTAAATTTTTCGGGTAAAATGATTTCACTCCAAGTATCCCCTCCATATAAGGACAAGATTCTGGATTTAAGACCTCTGTGGTTTATATCTTTTGACTTAGTTACCGGAGAACCCACAGTACGAAGCATTTTCCGTCAATTTTTCAAATTCGAACCGGGATCCATCATCAGGACTTTATGAATGATGATATTAAAAGAGCTTAATTGAAGGATATTAGATTTCACAGCTCTTCATGCTATCTTCACTCTAAATTTATCAAGTAAAATGATTTCACTCCAAGTATAAAAAATAAAAAATTGATGAAGAAATTTTTATATACATAAAAGATTTATTCTAATATGGATTTATATTAGTTTTCTTACACACATAAAGAGAAATAGAGCTTAAATTAATTTATTGTTGCAGTGGCTAGTTTTAGGTTAAGAGGTGTTTAGTTCAAATACCTTTAGATTAGACATACTAGTGTATGTTATTAATAGATTTGCTAGAAATGTCATGCATGAATATGAGAAGGAATTCATTTTGGCTCTTCCTCACATTCTATGAATGGCACAAAGGTTAGATATCATTGAAGTACAACATGTACTAACTGGTTTTTATGGTATCTTGCCAAACTATCAAAGGAATAACATTGTCATGGTGATAATAGATCAATTCACAAAGTATGCCTATTCTTTCTCACTTTTTCATCCTTTTTAAGGAAAGTGTGGTGGTCATGATATTAATGAATGCAATTCAAAAGATAGATGGAAAACCTAATATTTTTGCAAGTTATTGCAACATACCCATATCCTATTCACGAAAAGTGATACGATTTGTGTTGTAAATCTAAATCACAAAGATAGATGGAAAACCTAATATTTTGTAAGTTATTGCAACATACCCATATCCTATTCACAGAAAGTGATACAGTTTGTGTTGTAAATCTAAATCATTTTTTTTGTTGCTTAATTGTCTTTTCTATAAATTCAATCCATAAATTCATTAAGGTAACGGATACCAAAGAAACCAAAATATTATAAGATATTATAATTTTATGGTAATTCCATTGAAGATTTGAGAGTAATGTTAAAATACACAAAGAGAACATTATGGAATATTATCATATTTCCTTCATAAATCTCCACATTTATAGTTAGGGAGAAACAAATCCGTCTATAGAGAAGACCCAATGTGCTTAATAGGGACTTATAACCCATATAGCTACTCATTGCTGATAATTTGAGAATTCCACTACAATGCATTTATCTATAAGTAAAGTTTGGACTATGACTAACACTCTTTACTTGTAATAAATATAGATTTTTATCAATCCATGATTGCATTTAAAATAACCCATTTATACATCATGCTAAAGAAGACGAGGATACTTATTTATAGAAGAAATAATGTACATGGAAACCAGATGTAAAGGAGTTGTTCATTATTCAAACTTATGTATCTCCTAAATATTTCACATGCAAGCTAGGTTATGTAATACGTAAAATGATGACATGCACCAAACCTTCACCTTAACCTCAACCTATTATAGTACTATGAAGATATGAGACAACTATACATTTATTTTCAATTTTCTAATATAAACACTAGCATTGTGACATACCCCAGTCGCTCACTAGGGTGTATCACTACCTCTATATCTTTATTTTTCTAATTTTTTTCCTTGAGTATGATTATAATCAAATTTGTTATGAATGTCTAATGTAGTTTACCATGCAACACTCTCATGTACATGACCATAAGTGTATAAATAATTTCATTCAATTTATTTTTCATATGCAATGTGTGAAAATACATAAAACAATAAAAACTAGAATATACATAAGCATAAAATAAACACTTATATTTTAAATCAAGGACCAACTAGCTATAGATCTTAGGAATTCCATCTAGCCATAACCATGCTGCTCATAATCTATTAGTAGTAGTTCAACCCTAAGGTAGTGCCACAAGTCCATAAGAATCAAGGCTTACCTAAAATCAACTAATACCAAACCCCAGTAGCCTCCAACTAGTAGTCTCACATCTTCCATCATCCCACACAATCCGATGTAGTGAACACCCTTTCCCACATCAATAGTCATGAATTTATGCCATTATACTTTTAGGGTTCCCAACTTGGTTTGGCTATGAATGTTTTATATCCTTGTGGTTTTAAAGAGTTCCAACTTCCCTCAAGGGTCTCTAGGTAGGTCTCTAGTTTCACACAATGTAAATCTATTCCCTTTTTGAAATTCATTTAAGATCTTAGTGGGGATCAAATTAGGTTAGAGGGTCACATGTTCTTCCCCTTTAGGGAATATAGTCAGCTCCCTCTAGTCAGAATGATGCAATGAATGATGAAATAACACTAAAAATCCCACTTTTATGTGCATTTCCATTTTTTTAGAAATGGAACTCAACAAAATTACTTTATGGACTTAAGATAAAAACATGTGCACTTTTGACTCAAGCTTATTTGATGGAAATTATTCCCTTAAGCTTAATCCCTTCATCACTTATCCCATAGGCACATTTTACACTCCTAGAGTCTTGTCCCAACATACAGTCTTGTCTAACTTGGTTTGCAGTAGTAATATATATTATTAATATTCGTACAATTAAGGAACTTTGGCTTTAGCAACATATGAATTAAACACACTAATCTAAACACTTGTGTACATGGGAAAACATGCCCAAAAATATTCCCCATCTTACCAGACTAAACATTAGATGTGAAACTAACATATAAGTCAACTTAGGGGAGTTACAAGCACTTAATACATGACCCTCTCACCTTCCTCTTTTCCTCTCTTCACCTCCATTATGGAGTTCCTTTTTATTGTGTAAGTATTTCCTTAATTTTCCTAGTGGACCAAACATGAGGGTTCTATGACATAGTCAATGGGATAGAAATGTCATTAGATAATGTTGCAATTCTTGCAAAGATTAATTTTCTTGGTGTAGTTCAACATAATTACTGTATAGGTTACTTTATATTATATTTTTACTCTATGAAATTAAGTCCAAGATAGCATAATGTCAGTGACCATAATTTTGGCATAATGATAAAGAGGCAACTTGACTATATAATGTCCCTTTTAATCTTATATAATTAACTATTGGAAACAAATTATTAATAAAATATAAAAGACGAAATGGAAGACACAGAAAAAATACATAAGGATTTTATCTTGAAAACCCAAACCAAGAAAAGAAACAATTTTTTTTAATATATTAATATGTGCAATATTAGAATACAATATCTATCATGTTGCATCCATAAAATACCAATCAATTTACCATTCATTAGAATGAAATTGTAGTTCATTAACCAAATCTACCAAACTATGGGAAAAACCACCATGCACCACGAAACCACTAAAGGTGAAAACTATGTGCTGAAAATGCTAAAAATGGTCACAAAAGAACTACCCCCCAAAAAAATCCAGGTTGTCCTTTAACCCCCAAGTAGGGGGGGTTTTTCCCCCCCCTACAAACTCCTCAAACAATGAGGCCTTCAACCCTCTGTTGACCCACCCATTGTGTTGGTGCATTGTACAACATGTCAAGATAGTCATGCAAAGAATATGAAACATACCCCACATGATTTGACTTGTTTTCTTTGCACAAAGAGGGTCATAGGATTACATGACTAATAATCCAGGGCAGTAATTTCCATTTTTTTTCTACACCAAGAGAAGTTCTCAGTGCTCACATATTGTGATAATGAGTCCACCTTCAGTAGCAACATCTCCTTTTATTTAGCATATCTCTCATAAATTGATATTGAACATCAATATTTTTTTTCTCAGAATGGTATTCTAGGCTCTTGGCTAGGAATATTGCACTTTAAACGTGACAAGTTATCCTCACAGCTTGTTGGACCAACCCAATATTTGAACACAAGCTCTGCAACCAATTGATTCTTTGTTTGCATGAGTGGCTACCATGTATTCATCTTTTATAGTTGATATTCCCACTACATACTATCTCTTGCTCATTTAACTAATTTATCCTCCAAATATGTTAACACATACATACTATAGATGTTGTTTGATCTTGATCTCTAGCTAGATATGCCTATAATAAACCATGTATTTTCGTGGTATTTCCATTAGTGTGTTGAATCCTAGTATTTTTTAGTAGTATAGCCCATAGATAGTAGCTCCATGCAAATACTTGGAAACCTTCCTTACCATTGTCCAATAGTCCCTCATTGGTTTTGACATATGCATTCTAAATAATCCCACTACATGTGTAATGCCTAATATAGTATATACCATTTCATATATAAAACTTCTAGCCACAATGGAAAATGGAAAATAGGACACATCCTCTTCCTTTTCTTATGCCTTGGGACACAGTTCTATATATAAATTTACACATATAGGAATATCCATATTCACTAGTTTAAATTCCTACATATTAAATCTTTGCAATATTGGCTTAACATACTTCTTATAATTTAGTTAGTGTTTAATATTTTCTCGATCTCTTCTAATTTTGATTTGCAAAATAAAATTTGTATCACTAAGATATTTCATGTCACATCTAGAGGAAAACAAAGTTTTCACTTCTTGGGTGATTTCCCTGTCATTTCCAATCGACAACAAATCATCCACATACAAGACCAAATAAATAACTAATCTGAAATGCTTGCAGTGATCTAATTTGCTCCTTGTTAAGCCAAGTCCTAATATATAAGTATCAGAATTTTGGTATCACATCCTTAGTGATTACTTTAACACATACAAGGAATTTTTTTAGCCTACGTACTAGCTTTTTCTTTCCTTTCATAGTAAATCATTCACATTACTTCATTTATATTTCTTCTTGTAGATCCCCCTATAGGAATGCTGTCTTTACATCCACTTGTTTTACTTCAAAATCAAAAGTAGCAATAATAGATATAAAAATATCTAATAGAAGTTAACTTTGTTGTTAGGTCAGGTTTGTAATTCTGAATGAATTGATGATCTTAATTAATAGAATATGTTAATATATACAAGGAGACAATTACTATTGGGATTTATTTTCCAATTTCTCTTCATCTTCCAATGTCTCTTTATTTTACTATTTACAATATTTACACTAATTTCCAAATCTCTTATGTACAGCTGTCAACATTCCCCGCCTTAATCTGAAGGGATGTTAATGAGTTCAAGAATCATTCTGAATCTTTTAAACTTTTCTCTTCCATGTTATTTGTTGAATATGTCTACAATCTACTCATTTTTGGAACAACATCGTAGGTAGATAGTCTTGGCCTCAACGTGATGTCGATTCAGATGATACTTTGTATTGATTTTCTTAGTTTGATCATGGAACTTTGGGTTCTTTTCAAACTTTATTGTCGAAGTGTTGCCAATCAAAAGAGGAGTTGAATGCACTTGTTTCTCCTACAAATCTTCTAGAATTTTCCTGAGCCACATAATTTTCTTCATTTCTTCAACCACTACCACATATTCTGCTTCAGTTGCGGAATCTACTAGAATTGATTATTTTTGTGACCTCTAGGAGGTAGATCCTTATCCAAGACTCATAACATAACTTGAAGTAAATATTTCAGTTTATTTATCTCCAACAAAATTTGAATCTAAGTATCTAATCAAGCTGAAGTCATCCACCTATGTATACCTGAGTCCAAAGTTTTGAGTTCCCTTCAAGTAATTTAGAACTGTTTTTACAGCAAACCAATGACCCTCACATGTATTTTTCATAAAACTAGAGAGGATTCCAACAAAAAATGAAATTTTCTGTTTAGTAGTAGTTAAGTTGTTAAGACTTCCTACTAGTTGTTTGTACTTTGTTGCATCCTCCAATTATTTTCCTTTACTAGATGCAAGATTTAAAAATCTATTCCATTAAAGTAGTCAACTGATTAGACTCAACCATGCCAAATTTGTTCAATAGATATCCAATGTATTTATTTCGAGAGAGGAATATAAAATCCATATGTTTGGTCACTTCCATAATAAGATAGTAGTGAACATATCCCAAATCTGTCACTTCAAAACCTTTCCTCAATTCTTTCTTGATGGATGCAATATAGTTTTCATTATTTCTGACATTAGAAGATCATCTACATACACCACAAGCTATACAATTGTTTTTCCAACTTTCTTGACAAGAAAATTTGCAACATGAAGATCATAATGTTTGAGATTGAGTTTTAGAAGATGCCCAGTCAATTCCTCGTACCTAACTTATGGTGCTGGTTTGAGGCCATACAAGGATTTGACAAGCTTGCATACTTTGTATTCCTGACCCTTCAAAACAAATCCTTATTGTTGGGAGAAAAAAATTATCTTTTAGCTCTCCATTCAAGAAAGAAGTATTTACATCCATTGGATGGTGTTTCCAACCATTATGAGTTTTCAAGGCAAAGAGAGTCAAGATGGTGGCCCATTTTTCCGTGGGGGAAAATGTATCCTCATAGTTAACCACTTCCTTTTGCTAAAAACCTTTTTCCATGAGCTTGACTTTATGCTTGTCATGTGATCCATGTTCTTTATGCTTGTTCTTGAAGACCCACTTGCGGCCAATCGGTTTGGTTCTCAATGGAGGATCAACCATCTCCCAAGTTCCATTCTTTATCAATGCATCATATTCTTTATGCATCACTTCTTTCGATTCATCATGAGAAATGGCTTCTTTGAAGGAAGTTGGCTCAAAATATGTAGACAAATTTAATTCACAATCATAAGAAACATATATACCAATAGGTGAATCAAAATGGTCTACATCACCTCCATTTTGTCTAGCGAAGCTTCTTGTCCTTATTTTTTGAGCCTCATTAGGACAAACACTTTCGAGTGTCTTTGTGAGATTTTTGAGGACTTTTCTAAGATGGCCCAAGATGTTCAATGGAATAATATGGGGCTGAATCAATATTTAGTCTTCTAGTTCTCTCAATCACATCACTCAAAGTTCCTTCTTGATTAGTGGTTAAAGCTTCAATAAGGGGAGAGATTGTTTCAGAAGGAGTCTCCATAGATTGATCTAGTATAGGAATCCCCTCTTGAAGATGTGGAGTCTCATTATGAAATTCTTGAAAATACTTTGCATGCCTGAATCTATCGAAGTGATCAAGCTACCACTTAATAACATTTTAAGTCTTGGAAGGTTCAAGAAGAGATCACATATATAGATATCATAAAATTCTTATTTACTTCGTCAAAAATATTGTATGCTTTGGAGGTATATAAGTACCCTAAGAAGATACATTTCCTATACCCTTGAACTGAGTTTGTTTCTTTGTTCCTTAGGTATCAAGGAATAACAAGTGGAACCAAAAACCCTAAGATGACTCACCAAAGATATATGGCCATACCACATTTCATAGGGAGTCTAGTTTTTGAGAAAATGAGAAGGATACCTATTCTTAATATACACAACATATAGAACTACATCAACTCAAAACATCAACTTAGCATTTTTGAGAAACAACATTGAGTGTACCATATTTAATATTGTCCCATTGATTCGTTCACCTATACCACTATGTTGATGATTATTAGGAACATTATTTGATGTTTAATCCCATGATGGCCAAGATAGTTTTCAAATTCATTAGAAGTATACTATTTTCCATTATCCATACAAATAGAGATAATATGAGATTGTGTATCATTTTCAATCCATGCATGAAAGTTCTTGAGAGTTTAAAAAAACTTTAGATTCATTCTTCAATAGATATACCCAACGCATTCTAGTGTAGTCATTGATAAATGTAATCATGTATTTACTAAACTTTGCATAAGGAATATCCATAAGGCCACACAAATCATAATGAACGAGTTCAAAGTTTCTTTGTTCTTTGGAGTGAGAATCATGAAAAGATTGTTTTTTGTGCTTTCCTAAGATACAAGCATCACATTGCTCTAGTTTCCTAAGAATGGTAGGGAAACCAATAACACCATTTTTATTCAATAAATGTATACTATCATAGTTCAAATGTCCAAATGGAGAATGCCATAAAAGACTTGATGGTATTGTACCTTCATCAAATTGATAATTGTATGCAAAATTTTGTGCGTGAGTGGAGGTTACTTGTAGCTTTAGAAGTCTCTCTTCTTCTGTCCTAATCATGAAAAGTGAGTTTTCTGATGCTTTTTTGACCTCAACCTTTCTGTAAAATATGTGAATGGAATGTGCTTGTTGGCGGATGTGAATGAAGGACTCCTGAAATTAAGGAGGTAGAGAAAATCATGTAGAAGAAAGTCTAGAAGACTAGGAATTTTGAGCCTGATGGTGTCAATCCCTATTGGCTTGATTTTTTATTGGTTAGTAAAGTAGACTATCGTATTAACATTTTCAATGAATTGTTCAAAGAAATATCTTCTAAAACTCATGTGAAAAGTTTCTCTTAAATAAAGAAACCAAGCAACTTTCCATCTTTGATTAGTGGCCTGATTATTCGACGACAGATTTCCATAATATTTATTTCTTGTTGAGACCGAAACTTCATTTTTTGGATTTGTGATGGATAACATAAGTATTTGGGATGTGGAAGCATGGTTTGTTGCAACCAAATGTGTCTCCGGGGTTGGAAATGGATCAGTCAACACTGCCGATGTGCTTGAAGTCTTTAAAAGTTTAGAGACCTCAGAGCTATATGGACAATCTCTTGTAAAATGCTCATCATTACATATCAGACATGGATATCAAGGTTTCCTTGCCAAAGGAGAGGAATCAAATGATTTCTTTGGAGGGGAATTTTCTTGTTTCTTTTTGTTTTTCCCCTTTTTCTTGCTCCCTGGTTTCTTTGGATATTTTCCTTTGTCAAATGACACGACATTAATCTCAGAGGCAAGCGTATTTTCTTATGCATTGGTAGTTTTATTGGAAACAACAAGAGTTTGATTAGATCATCTTCCTGTTGTTTGTGTGCTTGAAGAACCAATCACACCGTCGCCGACGTGAGAGTCCTTACTCGATTGTGGAGGAGGTGGAACAGTGAAAGCTGGTTGAGTCACATTGGGAATTTTATCATAAAGCGTGCCAGATTGTGTGTAAATCAAATCCAAGTATTGGGCACAAGCAATAACTTTCTCTTCTGTGACAATTCCACCTTTTGCCACATCCTCGGTGATTGATGGCAATAAGGATTTTATGAACCACTCAGCTAAAATTTGATTCGGAACATATGTCTTAACCACTCGATGATGACGCCGCCACTCATGAATATGATCTGATATATGGGTAGCAGTAGTTTGTTTAAAATTGGTTAGGAGTTTCGTTCCAGTCTTGTATCTGATAGGTAACTGGAAGTGGGTTGAAAAAGTAGTGGCTAAAGTGGTGAAATTATCGAAAGAAGCTCTAGGTAATTCAATGAACCATTTAGAAGCTAGACCAGTAAGTGCTCTTTGGAAAAGACGAAGTTTGACGGAGTCGTCACTTAAGAAGTTTGATGAACACCACAAATGAAAGGTCATAACATGATTTGATGGGTCTTCTCTAGGATCTCCATTAAATTGCGGAACGTCAGATGGTAACTTATGCTGAATTACTGACCACTAAGGTGCATATAAAATTGGATCATTAGTGAGCTGATTTAAATCTGGTAATTCTAAAGTTGCTACAAATGGAAACTGTCGATTCAAGTCAGGTTGAGCATACCTGGGATATGATGGAATTTCCTGAGGAATAGGACTTTGCATACTGATATAGGGCATCTGCATTTGGTAACCTTGGCATGGTTGTTGAACAAAACCAGTATAAGGTGGTTGTTGATAACAAGGTTGAATGTGTGGTTGTCCATAACCTGCAAATCCTTGTTGAGCAAGACCCTGGTAAGCTTGAGATTGACCAAAACTAGGTTGAGCCTGTGGAATAAGTCCAAACTGGGGTTGGAACTGCTGGGATTGGGGTTGTTGAAATTGAGGTTGCCACAATTGTTGAATCAACTATTGTTGTTCTTGGTACAACTGTTGTTGATTTAACGGTTGTTGCTGTCCAATAATGAAAGTTTGGCCAGGTTGTGAATAAACTATACCAATGTAATCCTGAGTCAGTCCAGATAAGGGTATACTAACCTGAGGTTGTTTCTAAACTCCAGAAACAAGTGGTTTTTGTACAACAACTTGAGGAAATTGAACTTCTTGACTTGAAAATTGTGATTGCAAGGTAGGAGGATTAGTTTGTATTGGTTGAGATACAAAAGTTTGAACTTGTGGTTGTGGTACAGTAGTAACAACATGTGTAGTGGGAATAGCTGACATGGTTTGCATTAGTTGTGTTGGATACATAAGCCTTGGTTGAACTAGCAATGTTGGTTTCCATTGACCTGAATACTAAGGGATATTACCATATGATAGTCCTCAGCAATAAGGAGGATACGGTGAATAAGCATATTGCTCTCCATATGGTGGCAATCCAGTATTTAATGGATACATAGGTCTTGGTTGACTAGATTTCCCAGCTTGATACTGATATGCAGGATCAAACTATTGAGTTCCCATTAGAGAAGAACCAGGTAAAATTCCAGTTGAGGACATGGGTGATGACCATGGTGTAGAAGCAACCCTTGAGTGGGTTCGAGACAATCATTGGTAACCAACTGGGACAGACGATTCACCATATAGGTGTGACTCAGGTGTGGTAGAAAACATCGAAGAGGTTACAACAGAAGATTCTACTGCAGTTGCATCAGATGATATAGTCTGAGATATTGACGGTTTTTCAGCCATAGTTAACTGACCTGAAAGATGTCCTAAAGAATCAATGGGTACTTGAAAAGAAGTAGGATCAAATGAAGCGAAAACATCAGGAGTATTTGGGTAAAGATAAAGCCTAATTCCAAAGTGAAATGGGGTTCCAGGCGTGGAGTCTTCTTCCAATTCCTCCTTTATAGCAATTAAACCTAGTGGAAGAACTTCATCGTTAGGTCCGTAAAGGTTTTATGTTATTAATGAAGTTGAAGTTTCAATAGTTACTAATGTCTGAGGGGTAACCAGTTGATTCTCTTATGGTAAAGTAACAACTTCTGAATGTTCAAATTCGAAGTCCAGATGTTCGGGTAAATGAACAACAGTTTCGGAAAGAGGTTCCTGAACAACTTCAGGTTCAGATCTAACTTCTATTTGAACTAGGATAGATTCTAGATTAACTTCTGGTTGAACCAATTCAAGTTCACAAGTACTTTCTTTTTGAGCAATTTCAAGTTGAGGATCAACTTGTTGTTGAACAACTTCGATTATTGTTTCACTAGGATTAGTGCTAATGTCCTCAGTTAATTGTGAAACTTCTTCTTCAGGAACATATATACCAGAAATAGTTGGAGTAACTGGAGTCTCTGTACTTACTGAAATAGATGATTCAGGTAACTCAGATGAAGAACTAGGAGTTCTTGATGTACTAGACTCAGTTAAGTGAGATGCTTTACCCGAATTGGTGTCGCTTTGGGAGGCAAAGTCGGTTTTCTCATTGTTCTCCGCGAAGGACGGGTTACGAGTTGATGTTCCTCCACAATTGCTGATTAATTTTATTATCAAAAAAGAAATAAATAAAAAGAGGTATACTAGGCAAAAGGTTTACCAAGCAACTGTGAACTGCAGAATACCTCCTGGCGAACTAAGAAGTACGAGTAGGCAATGTCCCTGAATTATGTGTTTGGTGTATCACAGTTTACAAGGTGGCTGGCATAGTTACTTAAGGATGGATAGCAACCTAGAGTTGTCCTCCCATATATACCCGAAGGTACGTGGAGGCCTAGTTCGTATAAGGCTATCTAATGCAAAACCGCACAATGAGAGCATTCCCATATACTCTACGTACTGTAACACTGCACTATATACCCAAAGGTGCATGGACGAGCTACGATATACTCACGTACGTTGAATGAGGTATCACACTTGGGATGTATTGCAGACAAGTTAGCGACACCTAGTTTGTTTTATGACATCGTAACACGTCTCTATCCTAGAACCACTAAATGTTCTCATTAATGACAATGCTCCATTAGGTAAATTGATGTTTATTTTAAGTTGATCTTGCTTAGGAATTTTCCTTTCAAGTTCACCACATGATGTATTCTGAAATTCCTAGGAATGCAACTATCATGATAAGCATTTTTTCCATTCAATTTAATGATGAAAATCCTAGATACTTAGGGATAGAGCAATCAGATTTCTTTTGATCAAAGAGAAAAGAGCACAATCTAACTGCAAATTCCCTACACTATTCCTCTCAGCACACACAAACTTTTTCAATGCAACATGCATGTATTTATTTTCGATTTCCCTTGATGTGAATGAACAAAAAGGAAAACTAATGCACAATCAATCAATAAACTCTCTTCATAAAAATGACTATTTTGAAACAATTTCTTTTCAAGGAAAGGAAGACTTTATGACACTTTCGTTTTGAAAGAAATGAGGAATTACGACACTTTTAATGAAAAGACTAATCATATCGACACACCAACCAATCAATCTTTCATGAATGAGGACTTTACGACAATTCAATTTTCAAAGGAAAAGACGATTTTATAACACTTTCTTTCGACAAAGATCAATCAACTAAAAAAAAACTAGCTACTATACATTGAAAATGACAAAGTAAATACATTAGAAACATTTATGAATCCTAGTCTAAGTAGGTCCAGCTAAGGAGACAAAAAACTATTTTCACAGAAAAGACATAATTGACATTCAGAAAATCATTCAAACAAGAGAAAATTGGCACAAAACTTCAGCTCCTAGATGGGAGACTGACCCTCAAGGGATTAGCATAGGCTACAGTGAGAGACAATGCATTTCAATTAACTGGCTCTATGCGAGAAGTGCATTGTAGTGCACTGTGTCCTTCATTGGGCTGCGTTGGTGATAGTAAACCATTTTTGAATGCAATTTGACACAATTTTGACTCAATTTTCAAAGAAATAAGATTGAAATTCAATCAACGACCACAAGTATAGTATGTAGAAATGTCTTAAGAAGCTGACAAGCTACTAAGATGGATAATCTCTCCCCAGTGGATTTGCCAATTTTTTTTGGGAAGTTTTAGTGTCTACTGATAAACGCTTAAACCCCTAGACTAGTAGCTAAGTCTAGAACAACAGTGAAAAGCATTCTCTATTTTTTCTATAACCAATAGATTAAATAGGATAGTAAAGAAGCCTACCTAAAGCTTTCTTTTACTCCTTATCTCCCTTGACCAATTTCGTTGCTCCTTTCCGTACTTAATCTACTTGAAAAGTACCTGCACACAGACAAAAGACAAAAACCGATCAAAGCATATGATAATGATATATTGATTAAACATAGAATGGAGTCAGGTACATAATACACATATGAAAGCATCAATGAACAATACGAACATATGGAAAAATCTTTGAACACTTTATTAGTAAAAGGAAGAGTTATAACCCAATCACTTAAATGAGTGGTCTTTTTATAGGTGAATGAAGGAAGTTATGCCATAAATGGTGATAATGAATGCCCTACCAAACATAGGATTTAGTTCCATGGAGGAATGGATAAAGGGATTGATGTTCCTTAATTCCCCCCCTTATCCAATTTCGAGCCCAAATGAGTGGATAGCCTTAGGAAACTTCTAGAGGCCTCATATGGATAAGAATATTCCAAACCCCAATGCAAATTTCGCTCAAATTCACCCAACGTATGCCAAAGAGGGCTCAAGTGCATTACAATTCACCTTGGTACTGTACTGGGCTGCACTGCAGTGCACCTTGATAAAGGCCTGCCTATGCTTATCTTCTTAGAGGTATTTTTTGGATGATTTTAGTCATGGAATCTCTTGGGAAGGAGGCATTCTGATGGTTGACTTCATTTAGGGCATGTAACAATTGAATTAGGGTTTGATGGCCCCTAATAGTACTAATCTGTAAGTCAGGGTTGATGTGCCCAAATGGATCTGTAACACAATATTTGATGATTCTAGACTCTGTCTTCTTCTTATATATATATATATATATATATAATGTAAGTGGCTACGGTACTAACTTATTATCATTATATATATGACCTTTCGTATCCTATTTATATACTCACCCTGTGACACGTATATATTCTCATATTACTGGTATATATTGTAAGTATAGAAATAGTAATATACTAATGGTTTATCCCATCTATATTATTATGACGATGATGTATATATATTATATACACTATATATATAGATAGATAGTGAGTGACACAAGGCAGGTACATATATAATAAATATCAAAGCCATTATATGGAATCTTACTCCTACTATAAATAACCAATAGTGAATGTAGTACTTATATCTGGGGACTTAATATGGTTATAGTGAGTACAAGGCTTACAAATGATTGCGCCTTATATTTCCTTACTCTTACTTAAACCAAATTCAATGTGTCGTACTCCAACTAAAAACAATTTGATTCTAAGTACTAGTGATTATGTAGATCTAGATAAATCATTCCCATGTCATCTTCTCCTAGTGGAATATTTCGTTATTTGAGATTACTTATGATTGTACCTCTCATAATTTTCTAGTTATCAATTATGCTTATATCTTGTTCAAGGATTATTGGTCTACTCTATAGTATGATTTATACTTTTAAATCATTTACTCACTTGTACACTCTTCAGCTGCGAATTGAATTCTCATTAGGTCATGCTCGTTCTTGATAAGGAGGAAGACCTTTATGAATTAATCCAAATCACTTGGCTGATTGTTCAAAGCATTATGAAGATATTCTATCATAGATGATATTGATGCTTGAATATTTAGTGAGCATAATTATGCCATTATACTTTGGTGCTCCTTTTTGAGTAATTTTTTTTATTCCATTATAGCCTATCACTTTAGAGAGTTTCCCTTGGATACCTATAAGCTAAATTTCCTGATGAGGTAAACCTTATGAATATATTTTGAAAATTAAAGGCCTGAAAGCATGGAGCGAAGTTACACTTTTTGGCAATAGAGGGCACATTTAGGTGGAAAAAAAAGGGCTTGATTAAGCATTTTAAGCACTCGGTCAAGCCATTTTTAAGCATTCGATTGAGCTTCTTGAGCACTAACAAAATAGCTCAATCAAGGATTTAAAACAAACCTTTGATCAAGCATTAAGTCTCGATCAAGCTCTAACACTTGATTGATCCCTTATTTTCTATGAAAATGTGTGGCTACAGTCTACATTAGTCATTTGCGTAGATGCAAGATAAACAAGAGCTCGAATGAGGCATTGTAGCTCCATTGAGTTATTGGACTATGGAGCAACCCAAGCAACCTCGCCAACAACCTTGCCAACGTCCTAGAGGTTCAAGCCAAGGTAGGTATCTTAACCTTTTTGTCTTTTCTATTTAATTTTTCTTTCAAAATTAAATAACTTAATTTGAAAAAACGTTACCATACAAAAATGATGAAAGGCATGAAAACAAATAGAACACCAAAAAATACCTCTAAAACAACTGAAAACAACTTCAAAAACCACAAAAGAAAGCCTAGAAGACAATGAAAACAACGTAGAAAACCACACAACCACCAAGAAAACGATTTGAAACAACCAAAAGAACTATAATTTTTGTTTTAATTTTTTTCTTGCAATTTGGTAGCATGTTTATTATGAATATTTTCTGATCTGGTAGCATGTTTATTATGAATATGACGGTAACAACATCATATTCTAATTATTCTAGGTTTTAAAGCTTTTCGCTAGGAATTTATTGAACTAATTTTTTAGAAAAAACATAATGTTTTGTTATTTAAAATGTAATTTAAATTTCAAACAAAGTTGACTGAAAATATATTCCAAAACAAAAAACAACCAAACTATAACCAATAAATAAATATATTAGGAGTTTAAGATTGGCATGATGAATACGGTTGCTCATGGTGAACCTCTATTTATCAAATAAGAAATTTA
>APFE030310193.1:65878-94886 GCA_000404065.3 Pinus taeda
TTTACCAAGCATATATATGTAGAGTTCTTATTATATATGAGGCCGAATTACACTGATATCAAAACACATTATTATGGAGCCGACGTGGCATGTACATATGATCGTGGGGGGATCGTAGGGACCTTGGGAATGTACCACCAACTTTGATATTGTTTCCACTACCATATCAGAGAGTTGTGTTTCTGACAAAGCTAGAGGATTTATCAAAACTCATTACTGAGACCAAGTATACCATTACATATAGCATGCAAACTTCATTGGTCAGTGCACATGTTGCATTGCACCGAGAGATTAGCATACCACCATTAACTCGTGAGTTTCCAGTTGCTTTATGTGATGATTCATTTCTCTCAATATTACCCATTTAATAGCTTTTTTCATATGTATGTATGTGTTGTGATTCCATCCATGACATGTTCATGATCCAGAACCTATGTGACACAGACTAGGTACATATATATATGAAGCTTTTGATTCTTATCATCAAATTATTCATAATTATTTATATTAATTTAGTTCATATTATATTGCACCTATATTAATAATTTCATGATAACATGTAGAGATCAGGCTCTAGCTATGTGGATGAGCTTATGAGGTCATCTAATGGGGGAGTTGATCAACTAGGCCATCCTCCACATTACATGTTTCGATGGATTCTCCTCCACCTCCACCTTGTTGTAAAACGTAGCAAGAAATTCTCAATTTGATTGAGAAGATTCAAAAATCCTCATCAAGAGAAAACTTAGAGGAGTTAGCTGAGGTGACTTGGCTCTTTTCACTCAGTTAACTTAGTTAATTAAATTTAGGGGCATGAAGTTCAGTTGTATGTAGTGATTACTAAGTTTTAGGAGCCTAGGTTGAGTTAATTTTAGTTGTAATTAGTTAAACTAGTTCTAACTATTAATAGAACTAGTTGGTGGTCATTTTAATAGTGGGACATCAATATAACTCATATATTATCTAGTTAACTAATCAATCAACTAATAATTAGCTCATGCATGCAAAGAATATGAGTTTCCTAGTTGTGGTGGAGTTTCCAAGGAAGTCAACTAGTAGTTGTAAACTAGTTGAGTGTATAGGTGTTGCATGAGGTTAGGTGATCAACCCAGAGGAATTACGCAAGAATTTTGGAGGAAATTACTAATTAATAGCGGTATATATCCTTGGGAATTACACAAGAAAATAGGGGCTCAAGTAGAAGTTGAAATTGAAAAATTTTGGGTCATAGCTTCTGAGTGATTAGAGAAAGAGGTTATTCTCTTGCAGGTTATGCTCAGATTGAGCAAGCGATTGTAATAAATCTCTATTCATCAAATTAATGCGAGTAAGCATAAGGGGTTTTTACCAGATTTCTTTCCCATGGAAAAACACTGTGCATGTGTGTTATTTCTTATTGCATGTTGTTGATTGAAGTATAACTTGTGAATTAATGTCCATAGAGCAGTAGAGTAGGTTTGTGTCTTGTGATTTTGATTAAAACTTCATGAGTAGTTGAAAATATAAACTATAATGTATACACAACTCATAACACGCATGTGGAGGAGTGATCCAGGCATATCTAGGAGGATTGATCACAATGGATCTTCATATAGTACCAGTGGCATGGTAAAAGGCTCAAAACTGAAAGTGGTAGAATCTGGATAAACTTAGAATTCGATTGAAGTGATCGTCATCTTGATTTCAACAGTGTGAATGACACTCAATTATGAGTTAAAATGAAGAAATTAGAGCAATTCAGAGTTCAATTTTGACTTGTTGAGGTGGTTGGAGGAGATGACATGGAAAAAGTTTCAGCGAATGGGGAAGTGCCAACATGTAAGCTGCCATTGGGTCTCGCATATCACATATCGGAGAAAAATTGAGGAGCGACTTAAGGAGAATCGGCCCTAGGCAAGTGGCGATGTGATAATCACATATCACAATCGCATAAAGGGAAAGTGTTAAGAATCGTCCCCCATTACGATCCTGGTTTTTTATTGGGAAAACTAGTGTCCATTCAGAGTTTATTGTCCCACTAAGAGAGGTAGCTATCTTAGAAACAAACTAACTAAAGTTACTTGTGTTTTCTTTTATGAGAAATAGATGAGAGAGAAGTAGAGAGTACCAACCTCAGTCTTTTGCTTGGCTCCTTGCTTGTTTCCTCCCTCCTTTGACAGAGCTTTTCCACTTCTTCCTTGTCCCGCTTCAAAGAACACCTATAGAGTCAAAGCAGCATAATACCATCAAAGCATAGAGATCTATAACCATAAACAATATAGGATCAGATGTATATCAACCATACAAATGCATATATAAATACAAGATTCATAAATATACAAGAATATGGAGGAAAACTCAAATAGCTTTATTGATAGAAGTAGTAGAAGAGAGGATTACAACCCATTCCTAGTATGAAAGCCCTCTTCACCTCATGAAAAGCTATATGACCCAACACTATGGTGTTTCACAGAGAAACCAACAGCACTTCCTTACAAAATACAAGATTCCAGCCTCTGGATCTCTAGGATGAGGGATCCATATATAGATATTTGCAGGTGAGTGAGTCGGCTTCTGGGATTTTGATTAGTGTCATTTCTTTGATAGTTCTTGGTTCCACTTGGAGATTTCATGATCTCTTACTCATCCCTGGGCGAATTCAGAGAGACAAGTGTTAAATGGTCAATTTCTAGAAGATTCTATGGGTTTCCACCTAGCCAAATGCCTCTCCCATTTGTCTACTCTCACTCATCAAACCCTACAGAAGGGATTTTGAGTATGCATCACACTTTATACATGTAGTAGGTGAGATGCATCGTACCCTTAGCACTGAACAGTTTGTATGGTCTAGTTTTGACCAGTTCTGAGTAGTTTTTTAGGGAGAAGTTGTGGGAGATGATGTAATCAGCTGACCTTGTTCCTGTAGGGTATGAAACAACACTTTTAGGGGCTTAGAAGCCCTTGGTTTATGGACATATGAGATTGGGGTTGCAGTGCCAAATATGTCTATAACAGTTGCCCCCTAAAACATGAGGTCGTAAATCTTTTGATGTTGGGTGAAATGCTTTATCATGAGGATCTGAGGTTTTTCGAACTGGAATGTGACTTGTAATAAGATACAATACAATACATTATCTTCATAATATTTTCATGATCTAGCTGAGGCAGGCATTCCCATGCTCAGGTTTATAAATTCATTTTCATGTACATAGGACAGACAACCGTCTGCGTGGTAGACTGATGATTCTAGTAGAGCCATCATCCCTTAGCTTGGATGATTATCTGTGCAGCTATGATGTACATTTGATGTCTTTATTTTCCTAAATATATTGTAGCCTGGATGGATGAAACTAGATCCTAGGTCTTCAAACTCGTTCAATATTTGCCCTAAGTACAAGTTGATCCATGTGAAAGGATGTTCTGATGTTGAACATTGAAAGACATCGCCTGATTACCAGCCAATGATGTAAGCTATTAACAGGCACGAGAGGAATCACTGATAATGATAATGACCCTCAAGGTATAGTAGTACAATTCACATGGTGCGAATACATGAGTCAATGTTGAACACCACGCAAAATATTTCGGTTGAAGGCCATTGATGTACACCTGTCGCCTAAAGTGAACTCGCCATAGAGGCATGCAATCTTCAAAGTACTAAAAGGGTTGTTCCTTGGTCAATTTCTTGGATAATGAGCTGATGTTGACGAGAAGTAACCTGTCATAGGAGGGCCTTAATGAATCCCACATCTATGACACGAAATGGAGCAAATGATTTTGTGGAGATGAAAAAAATCTGGTGATACAAGGTTTAGGGTGGCGGTCATGAAAGAATGAAGTGTGAAGGTATTGCAGCAGATGAGGCGTAGGATGGGTTGGTGAATTCTCTGAGCGACTTCTATTTGAACGTATCGGCGACACTAAAATGGATTGGTAGCGTTAACCCCAAAAAAGGATGGTACCAAGGACCAATGGTGATATGACTGGTGAACGGAATAACCCAACTCGACTCAATCATGGTGATGGAGTGAAAGTGTCATGTTCAAGAGCGACCTGCTACCAATAAAGTTTCTTCAAGTTTTCTTCCCAATTTTTCCCCAATCATTTCTGACCAGTACCTATTTATTTTTGTCAAGATTTAGGAGGATAACATATGCTTGTTCTATAATTTTCCCTTCGAGAAAACCTGTCGCTATGTTTCAACGAGCATAGTGACAGTGAAACTCGCTCTTGTCTTCATGGACAAGTTTGTTGCTATTGTTTTAACGAGTTTAACGACAAAGATAACTTGGTCCTTTTCAATTTTAGAGAGTCTGAAAAGAGACGGAAAGGAAACTCTAGTAATCATTTTTCGTAATATAATCCCTTAAGTATGAAAAAGTATAAAATAATACGAAAGGGATGACTTTTCGATAGTTTTAATGAGTTGAACAAGACAAGCGCTCGATCTTTTTGTGTAATGATCCCTCAGGTCCCAAAAGATTCAAATCTAGAGGAGGGATAACACTTCCAATCACTTTAACGAGTTGGAGAGGCCAATTGCTCGACAATCTTTTCATATTTTACGATTCAGATGAAAAGAGCTTAAAGGAGACTCGTTTTTTGAGGAACGAGTGATGTTTTCGGATAGCAGCTAGTTCCAGGTAAGGTTTTGAACTTTTCAATCATGGCAGTGTAAGGAAGATGGCTAATAGAATCACTCGTCACAGCTATTCCTCAAAAGTGGTAAACAATCAAATGGAGGCGTATGATTGACTAAAAAAGAGTGGAGGTGGTGGTAAGAACATGACCAAGGCTCAAAAGTTGATGATTATTCGACCACAATGGTTATTTACCAAAAGATGGGTTCATTTTTTAATGAGCTTAAACTATGGGGGAACATATGCTCATTGTTAGGTTCATTTTTTAATGAGCTTGAACTTCATGTAAACCTGCTCGTGGGTTTGCATGCCCCCAGCATGATGAAATGGAGAGTCTCTTGTAACTACATGGAAATCACCGTGGTGAAGTAGGATGGCTTCGTCCAGAATAGACAAAGGTGAATGGTGTGATAGACCAATCACATAACCTACAAGGAAATTTATATTGACAACTAGGTGCATGCCCTCCAAGCTTCATTACATTCACCAGACTACTTATGGAAATTAGGTGGATGGAATGAAGGTTCAAGAGATACTGATTTCGCTCAGAATCCACTGTATTTACAGTATTTGATAGAAAATAAAAAACTGAAGGATGATTAAGGTTGCTGGAATAATCTGCGTGGTAATCCCGAAGATGGGAACGATGGTGGTAATCTTCCCATGGTGCCTCTCCTATCATCATTGCTGAACAATTCCTTCCTCTGTAGAATGTACATGCAACCAAGGATTTGAAGAGGTACCATAATCTTTAGACCTATCTATCCAAACACTCAATGAGCATTGATTTGGGTTTACCGCCCAGGTCAAGAAAATTGATTGCTACAATATTTCTATCGGGCTTGGAGGTAATACCTGGCGATGATCCATGCTAACATCATGTTCGGGAATCTTCTGAATATTTTTAGATACAGAAGATACCATATTGGAGGTCTCCACCATGGCTACTTCCGCTAGATTACTCAGAGGTGGTAGAGCAAAAGTACCCATCAATGTAGGGTCTTTTAGGAGGCCTACTCTGATATTTTGAAGCGATTGAGAGCTTCCATGGATCATCGGGATGCTTCCCGTAACTTGTGAATTGTTGGGGAGGAAGGTTTGTTGGTCAACGATTGTAATTCCTCCTTGAAAAGGAAATGCAATCTTTCTGAAGTATGTTGACACAACAACAACCATAGCATAAATCCAGGGCGTTCCCAGTAGGATGTTGTAATCAAGGTTTCCATTGATATTCAACATCAATTTCTACTATTTTTCCCCCCAGTTCAACTTGCAAGTTACTTAAAATCCCGTATGGGGTGGATGTCCATCCATTGAATGCTTTTAATGTCGTTGATGATCTCGACAAGGGTGGTGAGCCTAATTTTTTCCAGCAACTCATTGACATAATGCATGTAGGTGCTCCCTCATCAATAATTGTTCGATGAACAGTTTAGTTGAGGGCTTTCACTTGGATGAGGAAAGCGAGTTGAACTGGTAACTGGGGTTCATATCCTTTATGATTAAAGGCCACAAGATTGGAATCCATTGGGTCAATCCTAGCTATTACTGATAATAGAGCCTACTTTTGGGAAGGGAAATTTTGCAGTACTTCAAGTGTCGACATAGCAGATGGTGATTGGGCCAGATCCTCCACTATATTATAATTCTGTGCTACTCTGGCATGAGGATTAAATGTCGATTTGTGTAGTACGCCCTTGGGCAGCTTTATCGTTAGCTCAGGAATGATGGGTGGCACAACTTCGGTTGAAGTTGTTGTTGAACTACTAGGTTGATCTGTAGCCTTGTTTTTCGACAGTTGTGGATTCTTGTAATCTTTATTCATTGTCGATATCAAAGTATCATTTTGTTTCGAAATGGAAAACATAAGCACTTGGGATGGGGAAGCATTTTTGCTAGCAACGACATTGGTTTCTGGGGTTGGAAACAAGTTAGTCAATACTACTGAGGTTTTTGAACTCTTAAATAACTTCTTAATCTCAGCTTTATGCGGAAATTCTCTCGTCCAATGGTCTTCATTGCATATGATACATGGCCCAGGAGGTTTCTTTTGCCTATAAGGGTTTGTAGAAGATTTTTCAGGAGACGAATCATCCTGTTTCTTCTTTTTGCTTTTCGCTTTCTTCTTGCCCCCTTGTTGCTTTGGTTCTTTGCCTTTGTTGGTCGATGCGGCATTAACCTCTAAGGCAAGAAGTTCTTCATTTGCATTTTGACCAGTAACCATGCGGGCTTTCTTAGATGTAGCCTTTGGGGTTTTCTTGCTGGTCGTACCTATCATGCCATCGCCAGCATGAGAGTCTTTTTTTTATTTAGGAGGAGGAGGAATGGAAAACTTCTGTCAAGGAGCATTAGGAATTTTGTCATAGAGCATGCCAAACTAAGTATAGATCAAGTCTAGATATTGCGCACGGGCAATGACTTGCTCTTCAGTGACAACTCCTCCCTTGGTCACATCTTCTGTAATAGAGGCTAACAGTGACTTAATAAAGCATTAAGCTAATAGGTGATTAGGAACATATGTCTTTACCATTCGATGATGACACCACCACTCATGAATATGATCAAATATGTGAGTGGCTGTCGTCTACTTAAAATTGGTAAGAAGCTCCATTCCTATTTTGTACCTTATTGGTAACTGAAAATGGGTTAAAAAGGTGGTAGCAAGGGCGCTGAAGTTATCGAATGAAGCTCTAGGCAATTCGATGTACCATTTTGCTGCCGAACTAGTTAACATTCGTTGAAAAAGGCGAAGCCTGATCGAATCATCATTGGGAGTGTTGGAAGAACACCACATATGAAAGGTAATCACATGATTTCATGGATCTTCACTTGGATTTATATTGAATTTAGGAATATCTGATGGAAGTTTATTAGGAATCGTCGGCCACCAAGGGGCATAAGCAATTGGATCATTTGTTAGCTGATTCAGATCTGGTAATTCTAAATTTGCTACGAAAATCATCTGTTGATTTAGGTTTGGCGAAGCATACCTAGGATAAGATGGGATTGCCTGAGTCGTGGGTCTTTGCATACCAGCATAATGTATTTGATGCCGATAACTTTGATAAAATTGACGGGCATAACAATTATAATATGATTGTTGGTAACCGTTTTGAATATACGGCTGCCCATTACCTGAAAAGCTTTGCTGCTCCGGTCCTCGATAAGCTTGCTGGAATTGCAGTTGTTGATATTGCACCAGCCATGGCTGTGAGACCATTTGCTGTTGCCCAATACTAGATGTTCGACCAAGATGAGGGGTTATAGTAACCATTTGAGCATGAGTCGCTTCAGTTAAGGATCCACTAATCGGCGGTTGTGATTGACTTGTGGAGATGAGAGGTTGTTGTATTACGACCTGAGAGACTAGAGGTTGACATACAATGGGCAGCACTTGTACTTGCGACACCATCACAATAGCTGGTGTAGTGGGAATATTCGACACACGTTGATTTGGTTGTATAGAATATACAACTCTTGGCTGTTGATGCAGTATTGGTACCCAACCACTGGATGTGATTCTAGCCTGACCCGAATTATGTTGTGAACTCTCATATGGTTTTTCTCCCAGAGGGAACAATGAAAAACATATTGCCCTCCATATGGCGGCAATCTAGTGTTCAAAGGGAAAAATGGCCTTTGGAGACTGGATTGTCCAAATTGATGCTGTTGCGAAGGATCAATTTGTTGAGACTCAACATAAGAGATTCCAGATAAGGTTTCAGATGAACAAATAGGAACAGACCATACTGTCGAAACAGTCCCTGAGTCGACTCCATCTAGTCATTGAGAACTAGTTGGGACAGATGGTATACCAGTGAACATTGTCGGAGTAGCAGCAGGGGTTCTGCTACTGTTGTGTCAGATGACACAGTCCTAGATGTCGATGGTTGTTCAGACATATTAAATCTATCCAAAAGACTTCCTAGTGATTCTATAGGAACTTGTGATGAAGGGTGACTAACTTCTTTATCATAAGGATATAGGTGGATCCCAGTTCCAAAATGCAATGGTGTACTGCATGGAAGATCCTCCACATTCTCTTCTATAGCAATCAGTCCAGGTGGAAGAGGTAGACTGTCAAGTCCATAAATATTTCTGCTACCGAAGAAGGTATAGACTCTACAGCGACAGATGCTAGAGGGGTAACACCTTCCGAATCAGCCCTAGATGGAGCTGGTTCAGAAATAGAAGTGTTTGCTGCTACACTAGGATCAGTTCTAGTGTCGTCTTGTAGCTATGGAACTTCTTCTGTAGAGGCAGGGATACTAGAAATAGTTGGAGTAATCGGAGTCTCTGAGGATGTTGAAACACAAGTTTCAAATAAACCAAGAGACTTTGACCCAGTTAAACGAGATTGCTTGGCCTGGAATGGTTTCATTTCCGGAGTAAAAGACGGTTAATTCATTAGTCTTCGCGAATGACAGGTTTTTGATTTACTTTCTTCCACGATTGCGGATTACTTGATCAACTCAAAAAAAAAGGGGAAAATGTGATTCCTAATTAAATGAATTTTATGACGCTTTGACACAACTTGCTTTTTCAACTTTTAAGAGTCAAGAAAAAGCTAAAGATGACTCTAGTCGCCTTCGATTTTTAATGAACCTGAAGTGACAAGTGCTTAGATGGACCTTTTCTTTTAAGGAGTCTGAAAAGGAATGAAAGTGACTACTCTAGAAATCTAGACAGAGGGATTACCAAACCAATCACAAAACTGCAGAATACTTTTTAAGGTAAGGCAGTCAATCTTCCCGAATGCTGTGTTCAGTGCATTGCGATCGATAGGGTGGTAGACATGACTTCCTAAGGATAGAGGATATAGCCTATTGTGGTCTCCCAATATATACTCGACGGTACGTGGGAGCACAAGTTCGTACTGGCACTTGTCATATCAAAGAGGAGGAATCACACAACCTATGATGAAAATGATAGTTACCTGCCTTTACGACGCATTAGGTTCCAAATCGTTTTTATGTTTCTTGAAATTTATTTTACAATTGATCTTTATTAAGAAGTTTGCCTTTAAGGTTCACCATGTGATGTAGATATACAATTC
Organism: Pinus taeda; assembly: GCA_000404065.3. Lineage (NCBI taxonomy): Eukaryota > Viridiplantae > Streptophyta > Pinopsida > Pinales > Pinaceae > Pinus > Pinus taeda. The sequence continues at coordinate 75,554 of APFE030310193.1, forward strand.
CTAAATATACAATTGAAAATGATAAAGAGTCATTTACTTTATTTTTGTAATGAAAATCCTAGCTACTAAGGAAAGAGAAGTAAAATTCTTTCAAGATAGAGCAGAGAGAACACACTAGGATGAACTGTCCTAAATCAATTTCCACACACAGTCTAAATGCAAATGCACATGCATGTATTTGTTTTCTACTTTCTTAATGTGTGAATGACAAGAAGAATGCTAAGTACAGATCTGAACTATTTTTCTTTCAAAGTGATAGTACTAACAATTTTCTTTTCAAAAAATGAAAGGAAGACTAAGACGACACTTTGCAATTTCGAATTTAAAATTGCTTTCGACACTTGAAATACTATTAATTCCAATCAAATACAATGGAAAAAGTGTAATCGACTATCAAAAAGAGGAAGACTTTTTCTTTGACTGAAAATGACACTTGCGACACTTTCAAATCAAAAGACGACAGTTCGATTAAGCTACTGTTTGCAAAGGAGAATTGTAAATGATGAAAAATACATAAAAACATTCACAATTCTTTTAACAATGGAGGCTGAATAATGAAAAGGAAGGGAGTTTCAACAGTGATATACTGATCATAAATAGTAAAACTACTGAATAAAGCTGAAGACAATGAAGAACAAACCAAAATCTTGAGGCATAAATAGTATCATCTAATCATCGCACCTGTAACACAGGGAAACAAGGATGCATCTCACCTGCAGCACATGGGAGGTGTGATGCATCCTGATTGCCAATGAGAGACAGTGTGATGGTCCAAGGACAAGATTGAGCTTGGTTTTTGCTCATAGTTTGCAGCTTAGTTCAGGGATTTAGGCTGAGTTAATGATAGCCAGTAAACACAAAGCATAGGGGCTGATATAATGAGGTTATTTGAGCTACCACCAAGGCAATTAGGATGTTTAAAAGTCAGATGTTCAGTTCATAAACTAACCCGGAGATTGACTGAAGTAGCATTGATCTATTTTGCAGTTGCATAGAAAAAGTAGTTCGAAGGTTAGCTGGCTTAGCTTCAGGCTTTTTCTGTAGTTTATAAAGCAAACAAATGGAAACACGCAAACAAGCAATTCACTCCCCAGTGGAGTCACCATTTTGTTATCGGGAAAACTAGTTTCCATTCAGAGCTACTAGTCGCACTAGGATGGGTAGCTATCTTAGAAACAAACAAACTAAAGTTACTTGTGTTTTCCTTTATGAGAAATAGATGAGAGAGAAGCAAAGAGTACCAACCTCAGTATTTCACTTGGCTCCTTGCTTGTTTCCTCCCTCCTTTGACAGAGCTTTGCTACTCCTTCCTTACTTGTCTCACTTCAAAGAACACCTGTAGAGTCAAAGCAGCATAATACCATCAAAGCATAGAGATATATAACCATAAACAATATAGGATCAGATGTATATCAACCATACAAATGCATATATCAATACGATATTTAGAAATATACAAGAATATGGAGGAAAACTCAAATAGCTTTAGTGATAGAAGCAGTAGAAGAGAGTATTACAAGCCATTGGTCTGACCTAGCACCATCCTCCCAGCATGAAAGCCCTCTTCACCTCATGAAAATATAGATCACCCAACACTATGATGTCTCACAGAGAAACCAACAACACTTCCTTACAAAATACAAGATTCTAGCCTCTGGATCTCTAGGATGAGGGATCCATATATAAATATTTGCAAGTGGGTGAGTCAGCTTCTGGGATTTTGATTAGTGTCATTTCTCTGGTAGTTATTGGTTCCACTTGGAGATTTTATGATCTCTTACTCATCCCTGGGCGAATTCAGAGAGGCAAGTGTCAAATGGGTAGTTTCTAGAAGATTCTCTGGGTTTCCACCTAGCTAACTGCTTCTCTCATTTGTTTGCTCTCGCTCATCGCACCCTACATAAGGGATTTTTAGTATGCATCGCACTTTCTACATGTAGTAGGTGAGATGCATCGTACCCTTAGCACTGAGTAGTCTGTATGGTCCAGTTTTAACCAGTTCTAAGTAGTTTTCCAGGGAGAACTTCTGGGAGATGATGTAATTAGTTGACCTTGTTCCTTTAGGGTATGAAACAAAATTTTTAGGGGCTTAGAAGCCCTTGGTTTATGGACATATGAAATTGGCGTTGCAGTGCCCAAATATGTCTATAACACGGTTGTGATTGCAATATCGCATATTGTAGGTTGTAGGAGGAACAAGAATCAGCCCCCAACTAAGCCCAGTTGCGATGTGATCAAATCACAATAATAGATTGCAGTGGGAGCATGGAGTAACACCTCGGACGCCACTGATTGTGATTTGCGATGGGGAAATTTTTGACCCAATATTGTTATACAATATATTTTATAACCCAGGTGGGTCCACTACTATCACAATGTATGGAATTTGATATTTTCCAAGGGAAAGTGTCGATTGAGATTTGCGATAGGACTGTTGGATGCGATGTTTTATGCTTTGAGATTTATAATCCAAGCGGGTTCGTGTTATCACAGAAGAAAAGTTTGGTTCATACATTGATGGTTTAAGCACCGATTGTGATTGCGATGGGGTCCCTAGATGTGATATGTTATAGGTTGTGTTATATAATCTCGATGTGTCCGTGTATCATAGAGCGCCTGTTGTTTGCGCTTGGGGTTGTCCACCGATGATTGGAAATGTCGATAATCATGCTTCTGAGTTTGAAACAAGTGTGCCATATTTGAAAGGGGTTTCACAATATTTGTAAGGGTGGTTACCATATATCATACAGGCTCGAGATCACTTTTCGTGAAGACAATCCTACTTGCTCAACTTGGTTTGTTGTTTAGAATTGCCCAAGAGTTGAGGATTCGTTGCCATGCTTATTTAAAGGACCCTTTTATGTCAGAGAAAGGGAGGAGGAGGGGCTAATAGTTCAGAACATGGTATGCAACAACATAACCTAACCCTTGTAGCAGGCTTGGACCTCACCTTGAGCAGCAGGGAGGTTCCGAGTAGTTACAGAAGGCCCGATTATCCAAATTGGGTGTTTAGATAGTCATTTTAGCATGATGTTTCACCAAGAGTTCAGTGGTACTATCTGTTTCTACAGCTGGGCTCTCCATTTTATAGCTATCTTCTAGATTGGAGGTATAACAATGTTTATGTAAAAATATGCTTGTACTTCTCTCTCCTTTTCATTCCATTTAATGAATGGAGGCCTCCCCACTATTGAGCAGGGCCAGGAGATGTAGTCCAAGTTGGATGAACTCTATAATCAAATATCTGTGTCTTGATCTCATGTGTGATTATTTCTCTTTTATCTTCAGTTTATATGTTTATGTTCCATGGTTGAAGTGCTATGTTATACGTAATTTTGATGCATTTATAAGCAAAAAAAATCTTGGACCAAGTGGTATCAGAGCGGGGCTTAGTTGATGCAAATTGCATGAGTGTGCTAACCAGAAATAAGCCTCAGAGGACATTCATCACGAAGAGGAGACATGGTGGATGTTGAAGCTTATTGGGAAGAGAATTGGTCTTGTTGCTTTTAATAATTTGTAAGCGTGAATGACCGAGTGTGTAGCCATGGAGAGTGACAAAGAAATGCACAAGATCTTCGGGCGAATTTCCAAAATGGTGGACATCATATATGAAGCATATGAGAAGTGAAGAGAGAAGTAGATAGAGAGTTCAGAAAGCGATGCATCATCCACATCTTCGGGTTCTTATGCATGTTATTCATCGCCTTCATCGAATGAGGAGATTAACTAGAGGTTTCTAGAAGAAAACACTGAGTTAAGAAGGCTACTGCGAGAAGAGAAAGAGGAGAAGCATTGATTCATGCATCAGTTCCAAGTTGTAGAGATAGGCCTAGAAGAGCTTGCCTGATTAAGGAAGCTTCTATAGGAAGATGAAGAGGAGAAACAGAGGATGCTATGCCAGCTTCCAGCTAAGGGGGAGGCCTTGGAAAAGCCGCCATGTGACCCCTGTGAGATAAAAAGTAAATTTCCGACTTCATGTATGTTTCCTGATGATGATTTCACTGTTTTTGAAAATCATACCATAGGAATCGGCTCCAAACTATTAAACATAATGTGGTATGAGGGGAAGGACCTCAACATTAATGGCCAAGGCATCATAAACCCCATTAAGGTAGAGGAATTACCCCACCAGGAAGGACTTGGGTATGTTAAGAAGGAAGTTGGGGTATGCGCTAAAACATCTAGTGAACCACTAACAAAAATGATGAGAGGCCCTCATCAATTATTTCCAAATCGACAGTGGAGGTAAAATATGTTGATTTCGCTTCAATTTCATCTTCACATAGTATATTTTTTGTTGGAAATGTGGAGATACCAATTACAGTGACAAACATGAGACTCCTTACTAGGATGAGGTACAAGGAAGAAGAAAGACTTGGTGTTAAAAGCCAAGGCATAAATCAATCATTGGAGGTTGAGCAAAGACCTCGATTCACAAGGTTGGGGTGCATTGAAGGATAATGCTCAAAGATGTTAGAAGCTTCCATGACATTGTTGAAACAGTAGAGGAAAGAGGATGATGGCAATACATCACCATCAACCTATGGTAGTATGCATTGCAGAGAAAGAGCTGAGACAAGCTCTTATTCCCATGATCATACTAGAGACCAATAAGAAAGGTATAACCATACTCGGTATTGTAATATTCATTTTTATTACAACCATATTGTTAATAATGAATGAAAATCATGGCATAAAAGAACTTGCAATTTTTTGAGGATTTCATAACCATATGTTTGTTGAGTGCTAGAAAAGAATAGCAACACGAAAAAAGGCGAGGCATGAAAGAACCTCTCAACAATAGGCAAAGAAGAAGGTAAATAAGTTATGAAGGAAGAAGGCTTATTGTACTCACTACGATAGAGGTGCTCATCAGAGAGCCACATGTTGGAGGCTCCATCTAGAGTAGTGTCGCAAGGACAAAGAATCCGTGCATGAACCAGGTGAAATAGTTGTTCGATCAATGAATGCGCCATAAGGAGGCAACCCATTCACTTTGATAAAGTGAGAGATGGTTCTGCTAGGTGTGGTAGAATGTCTTGGCCTTATTTTTGCGTTGCATTTTTAAATTGTAAAATTGATGATGTGTTTTCCATCACTTGTTGCAGTAACAATAATGTTTGACCTTATTTTGTGGTGCATTTTAAACTGTGAAAGTGATGATGTCTTTCCATCACTTGTTGAAGCAACCATAGTGCCAGGGCCCTATTTTTGTAAATCACGTGTTGCAATGATGATGTGTTTTCCATCACTTGTTGAAGAAACAATGATGCTTGGCCTTGTATTGATAGCTAGAGTATTGTTTCCATTTTTATGTAAACCTGACCACAGAGTATGTGTTATAAAATCGTGGAAAGTGTGGGATGCTTGGCTCATTTTCTTGGTCACATAGCGAAACATGTAATTTTCAAGATATTTTACTACAAGGTTGTAGGGGATGTAGGTTTTTGCTCATTACTTATGGCTCTGAATGACAAAGGGTGAGAATTGATCCAGGAGGATCCAGGAGGATTGATCCCAATGAATATTTAGAAAGTACTAGTGGCATGGTAAAATGCTCAAAACTCAAAGTGGGAAAATTTGGATAAACTTAGCATCAAATCCAATTGATCGTCATCCTAATTCCAATGATCCAAATGACACTCAAATCCAAGTTCAAATGAAGAAGTTAGAGAAAGTCAAAGTTCAAGTTTGACTTATCCACGTGGCCGGAGGAGATGAGATGGAAAAAATTTCAGTGAATGAGGAAGCGCCAACTGGCAGGCAGCCATTGGGTCTCGCATATCGCATATCGGATAAAAATAAAGGATCGGTTAAAGGAGAATTGACCCTAGGCAAGTGGTGATGCAATAATCACATATTGCAATGGCATAAAGGGAAGGTGTTAAGAATAGCCCCCCGATAGGATGCCAATTGCGATTGCGATATTGAATATCATAGGTCGGAGGAGGAATGAGAATCGACCCTTGGCTAAGCCCGGTTGCAATGCTATAAAATAGCAATCGCAGATCGCAGTAGGAGCATGGAGTAACACCTTGGTTGCTGCCGATTGCAATTTGAGATGGGGGACTTTTAGACCCATTATTGTTCTATGATGTATTTTATAACCCCATTGGGTCCATTTTTATTGCAATGTATGGAATTTGATATCCCCCAAGGGAAAGTTCCAATTGCGATTTGTGATAGGATTGTTGGATGCGATGTTTTATGCATTGAGATTTATAATCCCGGAAAGTTTGTGTTATCGCAAAACAAAAGTTGGGTCGATACGCCAATGATTTAAGCGCCAATTTTGATTTCAATTGGGTCCCCGAATGCGATATGTTATATGTTGTGTTTTATAATCCCATCAGGTCTGTGTATTGTAGAGTGCCTGTTGTTTGGGCTTAAGACTTTCTGTTGATGGTCAAAAATGTCAATAATCATGCCACCAAGTTTGAAATGAGTTTTCAATATTTGAAAGTGGTTTTGCGATATTTGTAAGAGTGGTTACCATATATCATATAGGCCTGAGATCCTTGCTCGTAAAGACAATCCTGCATGATTAACTTGGTTTGTTTTTCAGAAGTTCTCGGGAGTTGAGGATTTGTTGCTATGCTTATTTAAAGGACCCTTTTGTGTTGGAGAAAGGGAGGAGGACTACCAATAGTTCAGAACATGGTACATAGTAGCAGACCCTAACCTTGGCAGCATGTTAGGACGTCACCTTGAGCAACAAGGAGGTGTTGAGAAGTTGCAGAAGGTCTGATTATCTAAATCGGTTGTTTGGATAGGTGCTTTTGCACGATTTTTTGCAAGGAGTTTAGTGGTATTGTCTGTTTCTAGACCTTGGCTCCCCATTTGCGTTATATGCCAGATTGGAGGTATAAGGATGTTTATGTAAAAATCTACTTGTACTTCTCTCTTTTTTTCATGTCATTTAATGAATGAACTCCTCCCCACTATTGAGTAGGGCCCATGTGTGATTAAGTCTCTTTTATATTCATTTTATATTCTTATGTTCCATGGTTTAAGTGCCCTGTTATATGTAATTTTGATGCATCTATAAGCAAAAAAAACCTAGATCAAGGAGAGTCACCATGTATAACTACATAGAATACATGTAACACCCTGTTGATGGTGTTGGACTCATTAACATGTCAGGGGATATCCTCGCTAAGAAGTCCCAACTAGACCTCACACCATTTGGTGTAGGAGTCCTAGTCGTGGGTCGTACAACATCTTCTTGATCGTGGTTGCGCACAGAGGCAAGCAAGATGTCCCTCTTGGTCGCAAGGGTGTTACATATGTAGCAAGTCAAGGAAGGTGCACGAATTGTTCTAACACATGGAGGGTGAGGTGAGTGTGCCCCTTAGAAACCTGTGAAAGCATAGATTTAAGAAGGGAACACACGAGCAAAGATGCATAAAAAATGCGAAGGCAAGTGAGCTAGTAATCCAAAGTGATGGTTAAACCAATAACACATTTCAATAAGATTCATACATACTTATATAGGAAAGCCATACATGCATGCATAAGAAAACATATACATATATCATTTAGAGTAAACAAGATAGCTAAAATAAAATACGACATATGCATGAAACGTGTTGGCTCTATTATATTAAGAAGTGAAAGTTCCAGTCATACAATACAACCGTGACCAACCACTAGTTCTGACAATAGAATGTTACAGTGATTGTCGCCTACTCCTCCAAAGAGATATACTAGCTCTGCATAATGGAGAAGCCAAGGATAATTACAATACTCTCCAAGATTTCTCTAATATACTCCTATCGAAAGCTTGGCTAACCAAAAGCCTATCCAATGAGCTATGAGGGACTATATATAGCAAAGGGTGGGGTGGCCCTTGACATTCCCCTTTGTAACTGTTCATCTACCCTCATGACTCTTCATCTACTCTATGATTGTTACATCCAACTATCGATACTTAAACTTCCACTTGATAATACATTACATACAATCTGCACATGTGCCCATGTGAGACAAAATAGGCTTGAGCAAGCCATTCAAGACATCACTATGACTCAAACAACTGTGGGAAGACCAACTCCTTGACATCCTCACGGTGGTCGACAATAGTGAACTGATACCAAGCTTGGTAGTTCGCAATGGTGTTCGTGTACTCTATGGTGACATATTTCTGGAAACGAACACTTGCCTCTGTAGCATCTGGGCACACTGCTTTGGCTCCTCTATCCAACTCGTTTGATAACATGCACATCTTTATCTTGAGTGCGGATGGACAAACGACATACTGATGCATGGTGTCTGCACTGATCACCAAGTCTACATTGGTGACTATGCACATCAACTCATCAAAGTATGAGTCAAGCTCCAGTCAGACTTGTGCCATTTTCTTTGTCTCGGTGAGTGCCCCGATAGATGCGATCACATGTGCGTGCACAACAACATCCATACTCCTGAATACCCATGCATGGCAATCTTGAAAGTTAGTGATGAGCTAAGAAAGATCTTCATAGTGTCGGATCTAACTCTGGATCTGTGCCTTTAGCTTGACCTCTCTGGGCTTCATCATCTTGGGAAAGTGTAACGGGGCTCCCTTGTATCTCATTGTCCATGTCTACATGTAATCAATAGTAGTGTCCACGTTTGACAAGATGCGTGCTCTCCTAGCACATCACTGCTCCCAACTGTTGATATGGACAATTGTCTTATGCATGGTACCAAAATGAGAATACAATGCCTACATGATTGCCTCAATGGACAATACTTCATCCAGTATTACATTCTTCAACTCTGCTCAGGTGCATGATGTAATCAGTTCTCCTCCTTGCTTGGTTGTCTGTAACTCCTTATCCATTCGCTCGTTCTTAGCTATCAAGAAGTGAACACTCGAGCTAGTGGCTTCGACATGTGTTCTAGTAGCATCAACCAATGCGGCTGGATGCTTGCGCACATCAGACACGATCATTCATTCCTAAAACTGTGCAGGAGATGTGTGATCATTTGAGGTAGACACTTTGCATGATTGCACAACTCTATGTTGCGACTCGTTGAACGATATGTTTTGCATCTCTTCTTCCAGATTGTCTCTAAGGATCTCAGTATCTCCTTAGTCTCTTGGGACTCGCTCCACTTCTACATTTGGTGAAGCTGGTGAGTCGACCTATTGGTGGTAAGGTATGAGGTCGATGTCTTTCTCTAACTCTTGTAGCTCCATATCCATATCCATCTACTCAAGTGCTTGTTCAATCTCTTGAGCGAAGTCCTGCTCCTATGACTACTCACCTTGTCTGCTTGGTGCGAACTATTTAGATGAGTCTTCATCTGTCTATACATGTTGTGCCCACTATTGTACCTGCTCTTGTTGTGCTTCCTTTTCCTGTCTACACAGCTCATGTTCCTTCCAAAGTTTCTCCTTCAACTCATGCAACTCCTTCATTGTTTCCTGCATTCTTTGTTTTTCTCTTTGCCTTTGCATGGTCCTCCTATCACGCTATTGCCTCTTCGCCTCTATTGCCAAAGATGCTTTCTATACAAGTGTTTCTACTCTGAACTTTCATCTTTGTTCCACCTCTACCCTGTCGACAATCTTTCTCTTGCCTTTGTTTTGCGCTGGTATGTTTACCTCTGCTACTGCTGCTCTTATGGACGCTGCTTCACTAACCATTCCACAATCATGCCTATCATTTCATTGGGCTTGGAGAAGTTTTAAAAATCTCTCCATCGGTCTTCCTCTGCCCAATGACATGCCCCGTGGATCCACTGAAACTGTACTCTTGTGCAGTGATCTTTCACGATACATTACGGGTCATACAGACTGAAGCTTCAGGCATTGAAAGGATATTTTTTGATCTCCTGTTTTGACATCCGCATGCTTGAGGTTTCGTATCTCGTACAATCGGATCTGGAAGAGTGGGCCAAGGCACCTTCTTCTTCCGGTGTATTGTAGCTGATATTCCTACTGAGATGTGGTACTATACTTCTTGTATGAGGAGCTTGTCCATGGAAAACTTTGGCAAAACATGCGGAGGCTTCTTCATGCTATACATCTGTATGAAGGTGCCAGATGGTGAGGCATACTAATCCACTATATCGATCAATGCCTCCATTGTTGCCTTTGACATGCAAGGTGGACCCTACTCAAATATCATCTTCTACATGGGGGTGACAAAATGATTTGACACTTGTGTGATAACTCCTTTGAAGCTCCATTCGAAAAACAATTTACAATAAGTATTGACAGAGGTTTTCGTCAATGTCCATGCCCACTTCATGCCCGGGAACTCTTAACAGGAACAGATTGCATCCAAGATGTAAGCAGATAGGTAGATCTTTGCTTATTGACCCTTAGGCAGTTGCCAAGCTCCTGTGACCTATTCCTTCAGCCGGTGAGCCAACATGTCGGACCAGTTGCATCCTTTTCCTTCATTGGCTAGTTGTTCTAATGCGATAACCCAACTCTACGAGAAGGTCTCTGTGTTCTCTTTACCATACAAATGACATGTAAAGATGACCTAGTATTGATACGCCTTCTTTAGTATCTTCATCTTGTAAATTTGGATGGGTGTCATCCTGAATTTGGCTGGCTCCTTTACCCAGTTCTTCAAGATATCCCTGGAGTTGGCAATACTGCCGGGTAGGCTGAAGGTTGTCTCCATGGTGATCACTGGCTTCGACAAATGGTACATCTGCTAATAATCTTGGGTCCTGAAGGTAGCAATATCTATCCCACTAACACTGATCAATGTCATTGTCTTAGGATCAGTGTGCGAGACGATCCAATGTATCATGTCTGCGCATGGGAATGCGGGATACCTACATGGAATCCGGTACAAACCAGACTTGTGAATGTTAACATAGACTTGGTGGTCTTCGAGATCTTCCCCAAATGTGCCTGAGAATGCATCATTGACCTCTTTCCATTTCAGCTTGATATATTTGTCTGCAATCAACTTGGTGTCTTCATAGATCGGCAAACTCGCAAACACTCGCTCAACTGCTGCTCCAGTTGCACTTCCTTCGGTGTCCTTTGAACCTTCTCTCTTAGAGGCCATTGATCCTAAACTACTGAGAGACGGACGAACACCTACTATTTCTAGAGACATGGCGACATGCATGGAAAGAAATCTATTAGTTAAAACCAAAGAAAACATGAGGGATGACATGGTACATACCTAGGGATTAACTGGAAAGGATTGCACAATTTTCACTGGGAGGCCGGGAGATTGACTATCAGAACTGCACAAAATGTAGTCCAGACTGTCGGGAGGCTGGTAGACTGCTGAAATTGTGCAATGCACAATATAGACTAGCCTGCTGAGTGCAGGGATTGCGTAATGTGAAATTTCAGCTAGCAAGTGCCACAGGCCCAAGAATTGCATTACGCAATTTTCTAGGCCAACAGTCACTGCCCCTGAGAATTGCATAAGGCAAGACTAGGGGGAAGTCACTAGCTTGAATTACGCATTTTCTAGGAGGAAAGCAGAGCCTTCCCTCTTAGAATTGTGCAATGTTGTCTTGGTGAGGCAGAGTTGGGGCCAAGGTTGCCCATACATGCCGACGGGAAACTGAAAGCAAATGAAGATGTGAATGCATGGTGACAACACTGAGATGCTAGAGAAAACTAAAACGATGCTTGCACAAGCTAATATGCATGAAAATGACATCAAACATTCATAGAAATCAAGAAGACATCACTCACACAAGCCAAAACACAAAAGGCAACAAAAATGTTGCAAAAGAGAAGTTAAGCTGACTTACCCACAAATAGCTGAGATGGATGTGTGAAAGACTCCTGGATGTGTTGTGGGATGTCATAGTTTCAAGATCGATGTGAAGAATGAGCTATGAAGTGTCAAATAAATAATTTTGAGGATCATGACATACATGCCACAAATCTAGGAAAAAATGACACTTGGATGAAAGTTTCTAAAACGATCTTTGCATGTAACATCCGGCTGCTAAAAATAGCTCCCTAAAATTTAGGGTTTCTTTTTTCATGTTTCTTTTTTTTTAATTTTGGGAAAAAACAACCCATGCATGCAAGTCAAGCTTTCTTAGTCCCGGGTGGAACCGATCAACCTGACGGCACATGCAACAACCTGCTTGATTGAGGGGAAATTTTGCGCAATTTCTAGGAGGAAGCTGGGTTGGCTTTCCAGAGGGATTGCGTGATTTCTGGGAAGAGCAGTTGATTGCTACCCAGAATTGCGCAATTTTTGGGCTGAGCAGCACCATTGGGCCAGATTGCGTAGTTTTCACTAGGAAGCCTATCTAACAGGATTGCGTAGTTTCTGAGCCCAATAGGATGCTAGTCAGATTTGCACAGTTTCTGGAGGGAATGCTGGTTCCCCTCTAGAATTGCGCAATTTCTTGAGGGAGCTGCTCAGCTAGCAGCTGGATCAAGTCTGGGGTACCATCCTGTGAGGGGGTTGGAGGAAGCTATCATGCACAGATTGCTAGAAAACCCCTAAAGCTTATTTACTTGACAGTGCAAGACATGCTACTAAGGATGGTTGGTAGGGAGGCTCTAAAATGAAGCTAAAGAAAAATTTTGGAGGGTGGTTGTAGCCACTACAACACTTGGCAACGCACTGGTAAAACTCCAGCTCTCTGAATCGACCTCTTTCGTGAAAAGCAAGTCTAATGCCTCTGAAATTATTGGTTAGTTATATGTTCATCTTGGTTTCCACACTTGCTTGATTGTAGGATGTAGCATCTTCGAAATTCTTGGTCGATCGACACATTCCAATCCAAGTCAATGAAATTGTTTTGACTGGAGATGAGGGGTATATTGGTGCACAAGCAGTATAGTCGTCAGAGTTTAGTTTCATCTATGGTGATGCTCTGCTGCCAACAGGCTTGGACAGTACCTGAGCGAAGTCACGCAAGAACAAAAGCATCGCTTTGCTGCCAGTGAGCCTGGTCAGTACCCCAACAGAGTTACTTTCATTGCCTCTCTTCTTAGGAAGCCTTTCTTTTCTTTCACTTGATTTATTTTTCATTTGTTGAAAATTTTCACTTTTTCACTTTTTCATTTTTCATTTTCATAATTGTGCATAGTACTTATTCATTCAGAGGTGGAAGAGGGATCTTGATTTATTAAGAGTAGAAGACATTGTTCCTTCAGAGAAGTAATTTATATATACCTCTGATGTGCGTGTTAAGGTTTGCCCCCTCACCTTACTCTACTTTACTGAGTTGACAAGTGTTAACCTGAAACAACCGACTAAATTAGGTGACACTAGTTAGTGCACAACCGTTGTGTTTTCACCAAGGTTCACTTTGAACACTACGCATTTTCCATCAACGTATCATGGATTGAAAATAATAAGTTCTTCATACAGAGGCAAGATGACGAATAACCAAGTATTGATAACTGCACAAGTTCTCTTGTACGTTACCCAGCTTGTTTCAAGAGTTGCACACAACTTCATGTGAAACTAACCTATGAACGTAAACAATAAAAAATACACAAAATAAAGTGGAAGTAGAAGTAAATGTGAAATAAAATCGAATAAGAAAACATGCATGCAAGCACACAGACATGCAAGGTAAAAAGCAAACGCACATGCAAGAAAACAAACCAAAAGCAAACAATACTCCTACTCCTAAGCTAATAGTGCATGGGTTTTCTCACATGAAGTGATACTTCCAATGCAGCCACCGGCACATTGGTCGACCCACGTTGGTGAAGACATGGTTCATGGAAAACACAACTGTGTAAACCAACAAACAAAAAAGATATAACAATGAAGACAAACACACCCCAAGTTGAAATGTGTCCATAGAACATACGTAAGCACAAGTGCATGACATGCAATCCATGGACTTATCACGCTGTCATGGGACACTGCATGCAATTGTTAAGCATATGCATATTGTTGACTATGACATGCAAGCAAATGAAGCACGATCATGTAGTTCGAGTGGAGGAAGCACGATCTATGTGTGAGATTGATCTTCAATGCATACAGATGAGTGATGAGGAGCCTTGGGTGTTTCAACAATTTCCTGATCAGAAGTGAAACCAACCTCAGGACAGCAAGGGCCTGACATAACCATCAGCTCGGGTTGAAGTGCCTTGACAATCCATGGGGTTTCGACTTCATCGACAGATAGATCATCATAAACAAGTGGCTTCGAAAAATCAACTGTGACAGAACAATCATTGTGATCGAATACGAGATTAAATAGATAATGACAGCTATGATCAGCAAAATCAATGATTTTATTAACATCCTTATGATCTGATGAATCAAATAGAGAGGTAGATGAGAAGCGAAAAAAATCACCTTTTGTGTTTCAAGAAACAGTAGATGAAAAATCAAATGGATTTTCAACAAAGAATTTATCCTCTTCATTGTCGGATGATGGATTGACATCTGATGTGTTCTACAAAAGACCAACAATGGGTGCATCTGCAGATAGAGATACACATGCGAAATCATGGATAACAAAATCACCAAGGATGTTAGGAAAACACGAAGGAGGCTCAGACATAAGGAACTCATCATTTGCCGAGGATTGATGCTCAAGCTCCCAATCATACTCTTCATGAATGATAGCACCAGTTGGTTGTGCAACACCAACTTTGTTGATAGCTTGATCCTTGTTCACAACAACTGTAGAGTCTGGAACGGAAGACCACAAGACATTGGAATCTCGAGGATCATCTGAGTACGAAGACAGAGGTTGAGGTACAAAATGCATGTCATAACCCAATGGATTCACAACCAAGCTTGCGTGTAAATCGGAAGGAGTTACATTGGGAGGATGTGACGGTTGAACACATGTTTATGCATGCTCTCCCACATCACTCTGTGATGGTGGAGTTGTTTGATGAGGGGACGATGGAAATTCACTTGTGACAATGACCGTTTTCATCTGTGATTGCGTAGCTCCATCACCAGAGTATGCTGAGCGGGACTTGGGCTTGAACTTCTTCTTGGGATTGATTGATTTCTTAAGACAGTATTCAAATCTATCCCAAAGATATTAAAATTTCATCTAACTTTTCTGAGCTTGAAACTGCAACACACGGAAGTGTTCCAAAAATTCCATATGTGATTTATGCAGGGCCTTCCATTGTTGTAACAGTTTTTAGTCAAGAGGTTCTAGATCAAAATGGTGGAAAGTAGATTCAATGAGATCACAAAACTGCTCAAGTAAGTGCATGCTGCGAGGAGGCAGACTGCAACACCATCATTGTGGGGATTCGCAAAGAGCATATGCAAGAAGTAAGATGGCTTTTTCATCAGAACATTCATCTACCTTGTCAAGCATGGCAAGGAAGTCTTGTAAGAACATAGGCCAGGCCACTTCGCCTTCACCATCATATGTGAACTCGGACAAGATATTAGCAAACTCCCTTGTGATGTCGAGAGGTTCGGCATACAAAAAACATACTGGAGGGGTGAGTATAACATAATCCATGATAGATGTGAAGTGGTTCAAAACAGGATGAGAGGACACAATTTGTCATCTAGTCGTCCTTCAAGTGCCAAAAATGTTGACAATGTTGGACCCGCCAACATGTCAGGGGATCTCTCCGGTAAGAGGACCTAACTAGACCTCAGATTGTTTGGTGTAGGAGTCCCAAGAGTGGGTTGTGTAGTATCACCTTGATCGCGGTTGCACGCAGAGGAAAGTAAGATTTCCATGTTGGTAGTAAGGGTGTGACATATGCAGCAAGTCAAGGAAGGTGCATGAATGGTTCTAACACATGAAGGGTGAGATGAGTGTGCCCGTTGGAAACATGTGAAAGCACAAAGTTAAGAAGGAAACACATGAGCAAAGATCCATAACAAACTAGAAGGAAAGTGAGCTGGCAATCCAAAGTGATGGTTAAACCAACAACAAATTTCAGTAAAATTCATACATACTTATATAAGAAAGCCATAAATGCGTGCATAAGCAAACATATACATATATCATTTAGAGTAAACAAGATAGTTGAAATACAATATGACATATGCATGAAACGTTTTGGCTCTGTTATATTAAGAAGCGAAAGTTCCAGTCATATAAGACAACCATGACCACCCACTAGTTCCGACAATGAAACGTTGCAGTCATTGCCGCCTCCTCCTCCAAAGAGATATACTAGTTCTGCATAGTGGAGAAGCCAAGCTTCGTTACAATACTCTCCAAGATTTTTCTAAAATACTCCTATCAAAAGCTTGATTGACCAAAAGTCTATACAATGAGATATGAGAGACTATATATAGCAAAGGACGGGGTGGCCCTTGACATTCCTCTTTGTCACTGCCCATCTACCCTCATGACTCTTCCTATACCCTATCACTGTTACATCCAACTATCGACACTTGAACTTCCACTTGATAAGACATTATATACAATCTGAACATGTACCCATGTGAGATAAAATATTCTTAAGCAAGTCGTGCAAGACATCACCATGACTCGGATAACTGTGGGAAGACCAACTCTTCAAAATCCTCATGGTGGTCGAGAGTAGCGAACTGATTCCAAGCTCAGTAGTCCGCGATGGTGTCTGTGTACTCTATGGTTACATCTTTATGGAAATGAACTCTTCCCTCTGTAGCATATAAATACACTGCTCTAGCTCCCATGTCCAACTCGCCTGATAACACGTGCATCATTGTCTTGAGTGCGGCTGGATCATCGACACACTGATGCATGGTGTTTACACTAATCACCAAGTCTGCGGTCGTGGCTATGTGCATCAACTTGTCAAAGTATGAGTCAAGCTACAGTTGGACTTGCATCTTTGTCTTTGCCTCAGTGAGTGCCCTGATAGATGGGATTGCATGTGCATGCATAACAACGTCTATACTTGTAGAATTGAGGCTTCTGTGATTCATCATATTTATAAGAAGAGCTTCGGCATAAATCACATGAAAAAGACCTTTGTTGGCACGTTTCGAACCAACTAGTGTGGTTCATCGTCAGGACAAATTGAAGAATCATATATGGCTTAGCATGTTAAATAGACTGTGCAGAGACTCCAACGGCTACATAACAGCTAATTAACAGGTAATTTGGACTCTAAGGCCAGGTCAAAGTTATATTACTAAATTTAATATTATATTTATTTTAATAATCTTAGGATTAATAATATATTACTCTAAATCTATAAATAAGTAAAATTAGGTACCATTGGTACATGAGAGAATAACTAAAATTATTTCTAAATGTTATTAAAATTATATAAATAAAATACACATGCTTTATTAAATAATATCCATTCTTAGTCAAATTAATAACGGTAATCGGTTGTTAGGATAGAAGTAAATGAGTACTAATCTTATTGGGATACCAATAAATATATAATTTTAATGGTAAGGTTCAAGCCTAAAGTTACCCATTTGTTAATCTATTTACCAAATATATATATAAATTAGTTAGTTAAGGTAAACGAAGAGAGTTAATAATCATGAAGGCTGTTTTAAAAATTAAGTTAATTTGTATCTAATTTATTAGTAATAATAATATAAAATCTATAGGATTGTTTATTACTTAATTTAATTAATTTAGCTTATTAGATTAAAAGATTATATATATAATAATATATATATATATATTATATTATATATATAATATATATACTTATATAATATTATTTTATTATGAATTAAATGTAAAATTGTTAAAGATAGGAATATCTAGACCTATCCTGCTTATTCTCGACCAATTAAAATGATACATAGAGCGTAGGCTTAAAGGAAATAAATAACTAAAAAAGATTAGTAAATAATAATAACCTCAATAAGAAATAATGAGGTGCCAATTAAAAATAATTAAATAATGAAAACATCATAACAACTGCATCAAATCAAAATATATATTATATATTATATATATTATAATATTATATAATATATATATATATATATATATATATATATATATATATATATGCTACAAACAAAATATTTATATGAAATTTGCAAATAAACCAAAAATTAAGAAGAATGATAATTGTAATGATAATACTCATAAACAAATGAAGGAGAATGAACAGTCGCTCGTTATTTATATCTATAAATAAATTTATATAATAGAGGAGAATCAGCAAAACGAACAGAAAGAAAAACAACCTGTAGGAGCGACAAAGAGACACAAGAGACGAAGAACAAGAGAAAGTCTAAAGGAAACCCTAAGAAGACAGGGCGGGGATCCAACACCTACTTACCTTCCAGCCATCATCTCTGTTGAGATTGTTAGGCCTCTTTTCAATTTCTAAAGCTTCCCTTAACTTACGATGATGCAACTGAGCCACCTTGGCAATAACCTTGGCCTCCTCAATACAGACATGATGCCTGGTCTTGTCCACATGCTCTGCTAAGGCTGAAGACTTTGTTCTCCCATGTCTCAAGTCAGCTGCATGCTCACAGATTCTTTGCTGGATGGAGCGCCCTGTTTCTCCTATATAGGGCGTCCCACATGAGCAAGGAATCAAATACACACCCTTCATGTCCATAGGGTTAACAGGATATTTCACCGACCGAAGGGAATTACGAATGGTTTTGAGGGGCCTGAAGGTTGAGGGAATATCAAACCTTCTGAGAATTCGAGCTATCTTGTGTGTGGTCCCCTGTATATAGGGAAGATGGACACCTAGATGGCGTTCCTTCGGTTCTTTCTTCTTAAGCGCATTTCTAAAGGCTTTAAGGAAAGCTTTTCGACCTAGGTGCCTACTATATCTGTTTTCCACAAAGACATCAAGGAGGTGGGATCTCTCTCTATCCAGGCTTTCCTTATCCGAAATCCTGAGGGCACGAGTGGCCAGGGTGTTAAGCACCCCCATCTTCTGACCAGTAAAATGGTGGGAATCGGCATGAAGATACTGCTCCGTGTGCGTTTTCTTGGGGAACACAGAGTGGGAGAGAGAGCCGTCCTCCTTCCTAGAAATAAGAATATCCAGAAAAGGGAGGCTGCCATTGACCTCTTTTTCCATGGTGAACTTAATAGCTGAGGACTGGCCATTGAGGTGATTGAGGAAATGATCCAGTTCCTCATGGCTATGGGACCAAATGACATTAGTGTCATCTACATACCTTTTCCAAAGCTTCAGAGGGAGACGCGCCGAGGCTAGATTTCGAGGCCAAAGCTCTCCCTCCGAAGCTTTGGAAAAGGTATGTAGATGACACTAATGTCATTTGGTCCCATGGCCATGAGGAACTGGATCATTTCCTCAATCACCTCAATGGCCAGTCCTCAGCTATTAAGTTCACCATGGAAAAAGAGGTCAATGACAGCCTCCCTTTTCTGGATATTCTTATTTCTAGGAAGGAGGACGGCTCTCTCTCCCACTCTGTGTTCCGCAAGAAAACGCACACGGAGCAGTATCTTCACACCGATTCCCACCATTTTACTG